>JAMZAV010000786.1:0-263746 GCA_024449915.1 Sweltsa coloradensis | reverse complement strand
TTGAGTCGAAAACATGATCTTCGGAATTAGTGTGTACTTAAGTCGATTGTTTTTGCCAAGCGGAAGATCGAAGTATTTATATTGTGAAATGTCTGGCTGCAATTTGTCAATGGTAGCAGGTCCGACATCCTAGGTTTGCTTTTGCAACCTTTAATAATGATTGTAAAAAAAACATATAAATAAAAAAACAAATACTAGGCCTAGACCTGGGTCCAGTTCTAGGCCTAGGACTCAGCCATCTATAACTTCCTTTGAGTTTGGCCCTAGGGCCTAGGGCTAGGCCTAGTTTTAAGTTTCCATTGAGGCATTGACAGTAGGCCTAGCTACGACAATCCATCCCAAGCATTTTCCATCCTTTAATAAAGATCAATAAATGAAGAAAAAAGCAAATAGACCTAGACCTGGGTCCAGTTCTAGGCCTACTCATCAGTCATCTATAACTTCTGTTGGGTTTTACTATTTGTATTATGTGATTAGGGCCTACCATCTTATTACCTATATTTATTAATATTTGATTTGCCTTTAAGTCCCACATGCTAGGCCCTAGGGCCTCCGGCCTAGACCTAGTTTGAAGTTTCCATTGCCAGATAGGGGCTACATACACAGGCCTAGCAAATTCAATGTCAACAATTTGTAGGCTGATACAAATCTTGGATTATGGATTGTCAATTGTTTCCAGTAATTTATTTAGCCTAAGTTCAAGTTCAAGTTCGGTCGGGTTCGAAATTTTTGTAAAGTTCGAAGTTCGAATCTTAAAATTATGAAAGTTCGAGTTCGAAGTAAAAATAGTGGGTTCGCACAACCCTAAAAATAGTGAAGAATAATGTGTTGGCCAATTCAAATGGAGGCAATACAATGCATATTTTAATCAATTTTAATGGCTTGCCGTGATGTATTTTTCTACCCCCTCTTATAACCAAGCACGATCAGTTGAAAGCGTGGTCTGCAGGGTTGTCTTCCAGGAAGATGGCAATCTTTTGTCAGACAAAAATGTGGCCTCAACGGTTGATCATACCAGCCAAAACATTAAAACTTACACTGCTCAATGATTTATTTTCGTATAACGCTGGCATAGTAATTTGAAGTTTAAAGTGCAGTGCGTTACGCAACGTGATAATTACGAGTGAGCGCAGAAACTCCACCCGCCTAGATGACGACCTTACCTCCTACAATGTTGTGTACAATATTGTACAAAACAGACCAAAAATTAGACAGTTTTAAATTGGTGGCCGCATAGCTCAGTTGGTAAGAGCATAGCCCGGTAAGCTAAGGTCCCGGCTTCGATCCCCGGTGTAGTCACTTTTTAATTTCTGTCTAAAGTATTTACATATCAACGTCATTGTCGCCTATTATAAAACCAAAGTTAAACAGATATCCGAGTTGGATGAGACCGGGGGCACCTCGGATTACCGAAAAACTCGGATGACGCATTTTTTTGTTTATTTGCTCTCGTAGCATATAGCCTGATATGGTAAAATGATATGGGCACCGTGTTTGGCCACTGAGCGCGCTAGTGAGATCGAGTGAAGCGCTCACGTGGCAAAGCCGCACAATAGTCGAATGTAGCCTGAGGTTCGCGGGCGCTCTGTCAGTGGGAAACTCATCTATCGTCGGCTCGTACGAATTTATTATTCAATGCGAATTTTAAAATGTTAATGCAGTGAATGATTCCTATAATCGTCGAGTAAAGGGCCAAGCTAACTATTCATAATATATAATATCCACACACCATCTCACTTCGAAATGAGGTGATAGCAGAAAAAAGGTCTCTCACCCAAAAATATTTCAACAGAAACGATAATTTTTGCTTTTGAATAAGAAAATAATAGTTGCCCTAGTACGTTGTTTAATCTAGGCCTACTCGAAATATAGAGAAATCTAATGTGTCGAAAAATAGTTTATTCCTTGCAAAGGTAGGCCTATAGATAATCATAAAACATTCAATCAAAAATATATTTTGTTCAAACTAGCATTTCCAGAAATAATAATAAACAAAAACTATCAGCTAAGAAAATCAGCATGCGAGTAACGATAAGGTGGTAGGGGTACTCATTTATTTTTTGCACATGGCCCTTGGTTTGAAGAATCTCCTCTGGAAATGGGCACTAGTGTTTTCTCGGAATAATTATTAAATGTGTCAGATATTACCAAATTACCATTATTGTTATATTTCACGCATTGCAGTATATAATTTGTGTAGCTCAATGGTCCTGTGTTTGTATACTTGCTTCCAATACAGAAGGTCGCTGGATCAAAATATTGCGATTCAGTCTAGATTTTTTAATCATCTTTAATATAATTAATGTTCAACAATAAAATAATTATAATATGCAAAGCAAACGGCAAATTAAGAATCGTCCTTGCAAGGTAATTATAAATATGCTAGACATTAAATTAAAATTAATGAGTTTTAAATAAACAAGGAATATAATTATTTGCATACTTCATAGAAAGGCAGACAATAATAACAATAATACAATTATTAGTTATGTATTTTGCTGTATTTTTGAAATAATCTAAAGAATTATTTTGCAAACAAATCCATTGCACCCCGTATTATCCGTACATTGATGATTTACGATCTAATTGTGAGTGTAGATTTTCTAATACTTCACTGACAAATGATCTAACGTTCTATAAATGGCATACAATAATAAGATAAAATCAACTGTATTTATTTTCTATTCGTTCAAATATAGTTCACATTCAACATAAAATATACACATCCCCTATCTGAAAGTTATGTTCGATATCAAACAATCAACCTATATCATATTATTCTGTATTGTGAACAATCCGGCATCGGAAAAATAATGCCAAAACAAAACAATAGAAACGTGTATACCTGTTTAAAAAACTCGACTGCAAGAGTTTGGAAGACAGTGTTCTTCGCCGTACTTTTGCACATACATTTCTCGTATTTAACAGGTCGGGGGGGGGGGGGGGCCGTCGTACTTTACTACACGATACAGTCGATACTAATGTTTATTGTAAGAATCATAGGGTTTGGCCTCGTAAGTAGTAGGTCTATAAGTTAAACCTAAAAAAAATCAATCTTACACATACACATATAAGTTCCTTGCATTTGTTGTTCTAAATTACATTCAAGTTCATTAATTATTTTGTGAGAAAACAATGTCCCACCCATCCAGGCCTACTTTCTATAATATTGAAATTTTAAATGACTAAGCAAACTGCCATCACTCCCCAATCGCTCCCACGGCCGGCTCGGAAAACTGAGATAATATTACATATTTCGAGATATTCTTGTACAGGTTGTGCATCTAACAATACAACTACTACTGTCGTTGCCGTTGTCCATATAAACATTACAATATTAGACAAGATTGTAGCAAACATTACAGCATAGAGAACCTCAATAACGTGGTACGCCGTATGATGACAGCTAGTGCGCGCGAGCCGGTGCATTTCAGAATTGCAAAGAGTGGCCGCTGCGAGCGCTGCTTGTACGAACGCACGGTGCCTATATGACACATGCAATGGATAAAGGAACATAAAATACACACGAAACACTTCATACAGGGTATACCAAATGATTTAATAGCTTGTATATCAAGCTCACAAACACACGTACACAATTGGCCTTCATGTCGTAATAAAAACGCATGTCTAGGCCTAAATTCAACACAGTAGGCCTAAGCCTAGAATGCAAACATAGGCCTAGGCCTAGCTCTCTTTTTCATGTGGGAAAACCTCTCACTACTATCGCCCGCGCTCAAGCTCTCGTTGCAAGATAAGTCTGGAAAAGAAATAAGATAAGCCCAGGAATAACAATTACAATGCGTCGTGATTACGAATTTCGTGAATCGGTTGAAACATGATCGCATCGCAATTCTTTTTCCACCTAGTTTCACAACGACCATCTTTGAGTTTGATCAGCTGTGACTGTGAGTCGGATCGTATGCGCAAGCGGACTGCTCAAGAGTCAAGTCAGGTCTTCATGTGCGTGCGCCATGCGGTCAGTGCGCACCCCCGTAAAAGCACTGGTGTCTGGCGCTGCGGACGGATAGCAGAAGCGACGTTGCATCGCATTGTCGCCTTACACACTAAAACGTCTCCTAATTTCATTACGGTTATCAAACGTGCTAAATTTATCTCGGGGTTTTTGCATGCGTTCGTACCTATTTCTAACCGTCTAGGTGACCTCAGCTTCAATACTGTTCCAACACGCACTAAAGGGGGATGAAAATCTAGCCCTAGCAAAACATAACACACAAACATGTACAGTGACGGAGCAAAACACAACACAATACAACTCCTGCCCTCGCGGGTCGAGAAGAGGTACCTGCACCTGACGCACTAGCGCTGAGCCGCTCCACGCTCCAGGGGCTGCGTACGTCCGGCGGGTGCTCGACGGTCCTGCTTGCTGCCCTGTACTTATTTCTAGACGTATGCAACTAATTGTGATTGGCTGAAGGCGTATGTATGATTTTAAAAAGAAAGGAGGATGTCAGGATGTGCATGCAATGTTCAGTGAGTAAGAGAATTTACATAATTGGCATTATATTGTTGCGATTGAGAAATGCTAACTACTGACAACAGGTGATTTAGGTTGGATCCAACTCATGCGATAAAGAAAAACATTATAAAATATACCCTGGTTACAAGTCCTTATTAGAATAGGTCTGATTGTAATATGTGGATTCGTCGCCTATCGTTGTTCGAAGAGGGGGAGGGCGTAGCCATCTTGGAAGTGCCTTGCACGGGAGCGGCCGGGGAGAGGGGTGGCCGACGGTAGAACTCTGCTACGGAAGGGGCCCTGTGCCCGCGCTTGCCGTGATATCGGGGTCACGTGATCGTGAACTAGCCGATTTCCAGCCGTCCTAAGAGACCGCCTAGGCCCCTAGAAGAACTCGACGTTCTCTGGTTCTCGAACAAATGGGAGGGATTGTAACTTATGGGATTATGTATCTTACTTGCGTAGATTGTTGAAGATCCAACGATGATGAAGATGTGACCCTGGCTGTCCCACGTGGCTGGACATACCAAGTCAAACTTACGTAGAAATGACCGAAAAACGATAAAATTACTTTTACTGCACTTGCATGTCACTCCGTATGGTGTTGATTTAAGAATTTACCATATCAATTGCGGTGTCGTTGTTATTCGCGCATGGCTACTAGGTACTGGCCATGTGACTAGCACGATGCTCGGCTATCGCGAAGTTTTTGATGATTAAAACTTGTAAAACATGATTAAACACTCGATATATTGCTTGACCTCAACAGGAGGTACAAGTCCGACTTGGGATTCATCCCCACTTGTGGATAGACACCCATGTTAACGAAAAACACACGTAAAGATTGCACTGATTTTCCAATCGACTGCCGGCTGCTGGGGTGCTGATCGTAGTGACCGACTAGTTTCCAAAAACACATGCACTTCTTGCTTGCTACAACTTCCGTTGAACTCACATTCTGCCCTGTGATTGGGTCTCACAAACCGCGCACTTTGAAACCGGGGGTTGCTATTGGTCTAGGGGTTGCTTACGTACTTCCGTTTCTAGACGAGCATTCGCCTTCACTCGCAGTTTGACTGACCAGTTTGCCTGTGCACCATCTGCGCTTGCCATTGGCTGAGGCCAAGACGAAGACCGGCGAAGCGAATGATGTGTTGGCCCGGCTTCACATTCCCGAGCCGAGAACACCACAACTTGCTGTGCTAAAACCAACTTTCAGCCCTCGTTACTGTAGGGTGGTTGGAAATCCCGTTACCTCTACTACCAAACCCAATAACATCGGTGAAATTAACCAAAAACATTGACTCTCAGCTGTACTTGCACAACTAGAGTGACCACTGAATTGATACTTGTGATATTATGACATCATGTTAATTTGCACGTAATATGCAAATTAACCTAACCAATTAAATGCCATTATCGTTACAATTAAATATTACTATATGCAAATACCTTAAATAAAAATGAAAAATTCTATGGCTGAGGGCCTAAATGAGACTGGCACAGGCCGTGCGGTTACAGCATGGAGTGCACCCGGGCCGAAGTACGATCGGCCTCAGTCGGGAAGGCTCGTTATCGGTGATGCGCGCGACGCACTCTGCTCTAAAGTCGAGATATATCGCCGATCTATCTTCTCTTGCACTCACCCGTAGGCATGGGAAATACTCCCCCTAGGCCTACAAATGTATGCGAGAACATTTAAAAAAGCCCGGCGCGGCGTCTGAATTTATTTTTATGTTTTATTTCCGTAGTATTTACTTAAAATAATATATAAAACTAAATAATTTTTTTTTCCTTCTTATTGAGCTCGGTTAATACGGTACATCGGATAATCGGGGATCGGATAATGGAGTTCTTACTGTATATATATATTACATCGGATAATCGGGGATCGGATAATGGAGTTCTTACTGTATATATATATATATATATAAAAAAATGAAAACAAAGATCTTGGGTAAAACCGCGTCGAAAATAAGAAGAACCAGGGCAGAACCTGGGTGTCCACCGAGGTTTCGTCTGTACTACGTCAGACATTCTCAAGGTTGACTGTGACTCTACGGAGGTTGGAGTCACAGTGGCTGACCAAGCACGCAGCGCCCGCCTTATATAGCCTTGGCTGAAGGTGCGGGTAGGCGAGGTCATATCGAAAAAAATACGGATGGTGGCAATCGAGAAACAAAATAGCACAGCTTACTGTAGTGAAACCTTTTTAGTCCGGCTTCTTGTCATAGGGCCTGATTGGTTTTCTTCTGAAATGTTATTCATGTTTAGAATTACGGAATCTGAAATTTGCACCATATCTGAGGGATTTGGCTGAATAGGTCTACCGTCTACGGACTACATGGCGAGGCATGAGTGCAGGTTTCCAAGCAAGAGGGAGACTCTGGCTATCGTCTCTTTTGTTCAGGTTATTCGGCCGTTTCTCAATTTCCACAGATTCACGGATAATACGTGACTTGAGCTTTTGTACAAGGCAAATAGTTTTGGTTTTTTCAAAATCTATCACATGCGAGTAAGCTTTTGCATGTTGAGCCAGGGCTGATTTCTTGTCATCTGCTTTCACAGCATTAGAGTGTTAATTTATCCTCACTGCTATCCGTCTGCCTGTTTGGCCTATGTACGTTTGATCGCAGCCGCCACAGGGCACCTCATAAACCCCTCTTTCCTCCAGATGAACAGAGTCCTTTGCACTTCTCAAAAAGGAGCTGATTTTTCTGTCAGTGGAGAAAATGGTTTCGATGTTCTTACGATTGAGGATTCTACCTTTGACGTCTGTGGTACCCTTGACATATATGGAAAAAAAGCTTTTGACCGTGGTTTCTCCTTGTCCTTAGTATCATCCTCAGATTTCTTCAGTTCACGTTTAAACGCTCTGGTTATGTCTCGGTCCAAGTAACCATTGAGTGATAGAGCTTCACGGAGCTTGTCAAATTCCTCTCTTGAGTGAGATTTGTCAGTAAGATTCCTGGACCGGGTGACTAGTTTGTTAACCACTGACAACAGCTGTCAAGGACGGTGGTGGGAAGCAGCATTCAGATACCGGTTGGTGTGCGTGGGTGCTATGTGTCCCAAACTGCCATCAACATTCTTTATTATCAAGACATCGAGAAAAGCAATTGAGTCGTTGGATTCTACTTCCTTGGTGAACTGAATATTCGAATGGATACCATTTAGATAGTCAAGGAAATCATTCAACTTGTCTACTCCATGGGGCGAAATGGCATAGACGTCGTCCACATATCGTATCCAAGAAGATAGTTTGTTAGGAGCTGCAGCTAGGACCTTGTTCTCAAAATCTATCATGAATAAGTTGGCAATTGCTGGTGATAGCGGCGAGCCCATAGGAGCTCCCTCTACTTGCTTATAGAACTTGTTTTCATAAATAAAGTATGTAGAAGACATGCAATGCCTTGCTAACTTCATGATGTCCTTTGGTATGCCTTTCAAAAGACAACCAATCAGGCCCTATGACAAGAAGCCAGACTAAAAAGGTTTCACTACAGTAAGCTGTGCTATTTTGTTTCTCGATTGCCACCATCCGTATTTTTTTTGACATCGCCGCCCCGCACCTTTTCACGATATGACCTCGCCGCCCCGCACCTTCAGCCAAGGCTATATAAGGCGGGCGCTGCTTGCTTGCCAGCCACTGTGACTCCAACCTCCGTAGAGTCACAGTCAACCTTGACAATGTTTGACGTAGTACAGATGAAACGTCGATGGACGCCCAGGTTCTGCCAGGTTGTTCATCTTATTTTCGACGCGGTTTTACCCAAGATCCTTGTTTATATCCTATGACGGGCCGCGAAAACCTACAACCATATATAAATTACACCAATTTTTGTGCTATTTATTTCATTTACTAGAGTTTTTTTAACCGCTTTTTGTCAAATTTCGATTTTGTCACCTTTTGCAACCCTTGTTAATAATAAATAAATACATTGTATTTCGAGTCTACCCACTCAGTTAGGCCTATACAACTGATTTTCAGTGGGGGACAGTAAATCAAAGCGACCAAGCCAACCCTGTAGGTAGGTGTGTGTAATTTTAGTACCACTTTGTGGTGGTTTTTGCCATAGAAATTGTCACTAACAATATTACTGGCCAGCTGCTGCAATGCATTAGTAGTCAGTCACCACTAGTTTAGATGGCGCCGAACGGTTGGCTGGTAGTGAGGCATCAAGAGGCGTGCTATAATCTTCACTAGGCCACTCTTTTCTTGCAATGTTATCTAAGGAAGCTACAGACAGACAGTGTATGAAATAAATTGCATACTTTAGCTTCAGCACATACTTTACGTGAAACAAGTTTTTTTCTTGGAGCTGCGCGCTCAGCTGTTGATGCTTTCTGCTGAACGGTTGGTAATATCAGTCATTACCAAATTTTGCATGAATGTTTATAAATTACTTTTATATCGCACTTGGTTGCAAAAAATAAGCCTTAAGGATCCATTGCGAGACATCAGTCTAAAACGAGAAAAAATGGGAAATCCAAAACCTGAATGGACGAGTAGTCCAACTCCGCCCCCTGACGTCACGACTCAAACGTGTGATCAAAGATGGCCGTACTGTGGGACGATTTTAACTGACAGCCTTACTGTACCACACTAAAGACTGGATTGCTGGATTGAAATGGTTCAATATTGTGTTGTTTCACGATGTTCGTCAAGAGCTAAAATAGGAGGGGTGTCTTTTTTACACTCGTTTCCAAATGATATCAAGTTGAGAAATAAGACGTGGGAAGTTAAAATCTTAAAATCAGATAGATGAGAAATGTGTTACGAAAACATCTGATACCATGCTTGTAGGCCTATATTATGTTCTTTGCATTTCGTGGATTCCGATTACAAGCAAATTCCTCATGGCAAACTTAAGTGTTTGCGAGATGGAGCCCTGCCCATGTGTTTACCCATTTCTTTATTTCCCGGACTGGCCAACTATCTTCATTCTAAACTCGATGCTTATAGTAGGCATGCTAATGAGTAGACCTGTTTGATGTGGCCCTATAATTCTGCACAAGAGGCCTAAGCACTAGACAGGCTACTTTTGTTGAGGTGTAGGGCCTAGACCTAGCTAGAATAGAATAGAATGTTGCTTTATTTCCATTAAGTATTGCATAGGGTACATAGTTAGTTTTATTTTATGTTCACATAACACAGTTGACCCCTAATAAAAGTACATCTAGTAGTTAGGGTGTATGGAAAGGTAAATAACACCTAGGCCTAGCCTCTGCTTATTGGTAGGTTAATACTAACAGTCTAGCCTTGATTTTGCTTTTAAGTTAGGCCTAGAGGGTTAAAGCTTCCAAGGTTAAAGGCCTAAACTGTATATAAACTATAAATAGGGGTACATTTCTAGACTTAAATCTTAGCAATCCTAGCCGAGTAGGCCTAGGATTAGAACCTAGGCCTCTGCCTACCCATAGAGTTAAACCCAGGCCTACTTTCTACGATATGATCTTGTGAACTGAGGAATAATAAATTATGTTGGCCTAAACCTGAGACTAAACTTTAAAAAATGCTTTCTAGAGTAAAGGCTTTGGATTTATAATCATTCTAAACCCAAAGGTATAGGGACTATGATGACCACCGTTTTCCGAAGTCCACACATCCTCTAGGACATAACATAGGACGATTCAAAGGGACTGTAGCCTTCCCTAAAAAGCCGCTGGCTTCCTTCTTGACTTACATAGTCTTTGGCTAAGCCCATTCTAAAAAATAACATATTTTTTAAGGATTTTTTCCAGCCGTACGGGCGTATAAACACGTTCAAGTCCATTGCGCCAACCACACTTAGGTTGCAGCATGTCCCACAGTTCGCGGTGCTATCTGTCGGATTTTTCGGAACTAACTTAGCCCCGCCTTCGACTAGTTGTCCATTCCCATCAAACCGATTATCTTATGATTTACCAAATTAACCTTCGCGTTCTGCCGTTCACTAGGGGTGGGATAAATCGGTTAATTACCTAATCGATTCAACGGCGATATTAACCACGGTTAACCGATTAACCGAAAGCCCTAATTGAAAGGGGGGGGGAGGCATTTTTATTTTATATTACCGGTACAGTGGAGAACGCTGTTCTTATACTACGCAATGCAGCAGAGGGAACCACGCTCTAGCCAGCATCATGACCTTCATAAAAAATACTACCATTGACGTGGCCCTGTTTATTTCTCCATGAACAGCACGGCGCGAAATGATTGTGTTAAACTCACGACTGGATTAAATAAAGATCTTGGCTGGGACAGAAGCACGTAATCATGTCTTGACAATGACAGAATAAAAATTGGCTACAGTACCATAGATTACCACTGTGGTAATCTCTAGCTGGAATAACGTCTTGGTGATAAATGTGAATCAGAGGTCGTAGCTATATCCACTGTCACTGTGACATGACCTTGATGACAGTGACACCACTCATACTCGCCCGATGCTCGTGACATCCCATATCGTCGCCCCCTCCCCCCCCCCAAGCTGACAAGTAGCTAGACAGAACGGTCTTCCTTATCTTTGTGTTCTTACAAAATAAACTTAATTTCTCATCAGTAGGCCTGCCATTAACGTCATCAATAACATCCTCTTGAACCTATCTCAAATTCATTCCATTCCAGTCAAGCTCATGATCAGTTGCTATCTCTCTCTCTCCCCCGCACTCTTTCTTACGGAGTCACGTGACTCAAGAGTCACGACTTGCGAGTGGGTGGCTACGATTATCCTTGCGCCATTCAAATGCACGCGCAGCCCTACCGAGATCCATTCGAGTACGGCGGCCAGCTGACAGCTGCGCTACACCACATTCGAAAAACATTATAGTTTATTTCACTTTAGGCCTATGTGTTGTTTACACGGGTCATTGTTAATATGCCCACGGTTAACAGGCGTAGACAAATCACAAACAGGTTTTTCAGCCACGGGCGGTTAATCGGTTAACCGTTTAAGGATTCCACCCCTAGCATTCACATTGATTTTAACGTTGATATCCAGTATGAAAATTTAGTGTTTTTGATTGGGGAAAGAAGAAAGGAGACCAACAGCTTACCTTAAACGAGGTGGGCAGCTGCGTGAAATTGGCTGAACCTAACCTAGCCGATAGGCATTCTATTGTTGTATGAAAATTTGTGTTAAAAATATCTGTTGGCCTACACTTGGAACAAATTCCCAAAATGGACTAAATCACGGTTTCACGAATTTTTATTCAAAATCAATGAATTAATATAGGAATATGCGTACTGGATCTTATAAATTGATTCTTTATTAAAGTTCATGTGCAATATGGTACCGATGTTATTAACCCTTTACCCGGAAAAAAAAACAGAAAGCTGAGCGCTTAAACTCGTCTCCACGCCAGCTTCAACAACTCCTCTAAACAAACTTACCTTACTGCAACTTGTTTGCACATCGGTGATAAGTGATCACTGATCACTGATCACTAATCATTCAAATATACCCGAGGGCGAGAAATATGTGATTTCTCTGTCTATTTGAAGCGTGTGACCACAGTTCTTTCTTAAAGGGTTAATGAAACTACTAGTAATAAACTTCCTATCTTTGACTAATAATACATTCATTTCACTCATTCACCTAAAATTCAAGCAGTGTCTGAAAATGTTGCCTATGGCAAATGTGTTATCTAAAGCTATTTGTTTTTGTTTTAGCTGGTAATGGTGGCAACAATGAGGGGGGCATGGCTCAGCAGGCTCAGCCACCGGCCCCCTCACCTGCCCAACCTCAGTCGGGTGCGCCGAGTGGGGGTCAGCCGGGGCCACAGACAGCGACCCAAGGGCAAACGACATCAGCCACACCCGCCACATCCACGGCAGACCCCGAAAAGAGGAAGTTAATACAGCAACAGCTCGTATTGCTCTTGCATGCTCACAAGTGCCAGCGGAGGGAAAGTCAGGCTAACGGAGATGTCTGGCAGGTATGTACTGTATTTATGCGAGTATAAGCCTCGGGTATATTTGAAATTATCAAATTCAAAAAGTGGGGTGCGGCCATTATGTGAAGCCATTTATCAATAGTATTTAATATCCAACTCTTTTAAATCTGAGTGGTCAAAATAAGGGTGCGGCCATTACTCGAGGGCGGCCTATAAGCGAGTAAATACGGTAATAAACACACGAGTGAGAGCCTAACGGTTTTAACTCGAAGCCAAGCCAGTAACAAAAAACGCTTCATTTTCTAGCCAAGCATTTAGTCATTTCTAAGAAATGGAGGCTTATCTGTATAGTGTTTTTTGTTTCCTTGATTCACGAACTACAGTCAAACCCGTCTAAAACGTGTAAAACGGACAATTATCTGGAGACAGGCAAGGCTTGACCTTGAATGACCTACGAATACGAACGATACGAGAAAGTAATACTAGACAGATGCGTCACGTAAATAATCTCTTCCGTGTTATACACTTGCGAGACGAGTGTTCTGCCAGACAATACTACACGCATAGAATGCGAGTTGCCTGCGAAGCTTCGCCCTCCGTATCTCGCACTGTACGTGTGTTGTAGGTCTCTCAGTATTCACCTTGTACAATGGGAAGACGGATGATCGATTATTTAACACAATCACTGGAAAAAAGTCTCCATTCAGCGTGATTTATTTTTAATATCCCAATATTTTCGATTTTGCGATGATAATAATAAGCACTTAGATATTATCGCAATATATTTTGGAAAAATTGCTGTTATCAATAATTATTTATTTATCATAATTAGAGGTAGTGAAAAATGGTGATAACGAAATTCGCGAATTTTTTTTAATGTCCTTTTTATTCCTTAATGTAATATTTCGACGAATTACATCATTTAGAGATGGAAAAAACACATTTTGTAATCGTGAATTTTGCGAAATCTCGTGTAGGCCTATAGCGCGAAATAAGGAACAAAATTGTATGAAACTGGTCAAAACGCTAATTAACTCGCAAAATTGAACCTTTTAGAGTGCAAAATGTAAGGGGTGGTGGAGGTGCCGGTCAAGACCCAATATTACGCGTGCGGTACGCTGTACAGTCATGAAACAGACAACGCAACAGCGTACTGCGACGTCATGGGCTTCACGGAAATAGACCGCAAAAATAACGGCGCGTATCACAGACTTTGCGGAAAAAGTCCACCAAAATGACGGTGTGTACAAATATTTATTTTTTGTTGGGAATCGACTTTGAATCGATTTTTGGGTTACAATGATTGATTCTAACTTTTTGGAATCAATGTCATCCCTAACTTAAAGGGCTCCGTTTTTTTTGTTTAGATTTTAGTAACTTTTTTGCCAATTTTTTTGAAATCGCGAAAAATGCAAAATTTGGGTTTTTAAAAACTAAATTTGCGTTCTTATATCACCATTTTTCATAATCATAATGCGTCCTTAGTACAGTCACACTCGTAACACATTCCCTATCATTACGTTTGCTGTTTATGTCCAAAAATATAGGACTTGAAAATACATCCATAAGTGTAATCTTAAAATTACTCGCTCAAAACGTTACTGTACGTTACGTTTTTCTGCCAAATAATAACCGCCGATTTAAGGTCTTGCTTGCCCGTTAGATACGTTAGAACCAATTTCTGGCAAGCGAGATTGTTCCCGATCCACATTTGAAGCGAAGTCGCAAAATACAACGTTCTTACCAGCCTTGCAATCGACGAGCCTTGTGCATCATCATGTGTACATGCGCGGGCCGTGCAAGGTCAAGTCTGCTGTAGCGTGGGCGACTCTGCCTCCTGCGTCCTGCCAGGCTGCCAGTCGTGTTGTACGAGTCGTGTGATTCAGTCTTTGTTTGCCAGCGCGCGGAGTAACCGAGTAACATTACGTAACGTGGCGTGTAGCTTATCTACCCCTCCCCTTCCTCTTGATATGTTCCCTACTGTCGCCTTCGAGATAGTGAGTGCGCGCTCGAGACCCTGCCTATGCATGTCTGGTGTAAAGTCTGAGAATTTGTAAATACAAGGTTTGTTAACTCAATTACATACGTGCATTGTCATTAATATTGTCATTTTTTGGGACCATGGAAAATGACCTGCAAAACACGTATTATAGTTAGAGATTGTGCTTTATAGCATTAACTATAAAAGCTATAAAAAAAACTATAAAAGTCAAGGCTGGTAAGGATTACCAGATGGGGAAATAATTTTTCATTTTCAATTGTTTCCTTTTTTGAAATGACAAAAATATGGGGGGGGGGAGTTCCAACGTGCGTTAATTTTGGAGTGGAGGGGGGGTTATGGAGACTTATGTCAATATCGGATGAAATCTGCCAAAAATTTCCATTTAGGGAAATAAAATACTAAACTTGGGCCTATTTTTAAGATTTCAAAAAATTAACAAAACATTATATGGGGGATGGGGGGGGGGAGGAAGGGGGAAGGAAAAAAATTCGAGGGGTTCTAAAATGTCAATGTGGGATAAGATTTTTAAAAAATCCAAAAAGGGGAAGAAAATTTAGAATTTTTTTCCCCCATAATTTCGATTTTAAATACTATTTCATGGCAAAACAAGTGTGTATAAATGGTATCTAAGGGCTTAAGTAAGGGTTTACTGTATTCTGCCCTACTAAGCAAAAAGGCTCTAACTTCACTTTTGTCTATTTTGAGTTAGACATACCATTAGATGCGGAGTAACATTCTCCATCTAATGTGCTAAGCTAGAAAGCCCTAACTCCACTATAAATAGATGTACTTTGTCGTGTACTTTGCCCTCACTTCAAAATCATTAGCGTTTACTAAGGAAGAAGGCCCTATGTTCACTTTTGCGATGTAGATGGGGCTTTTTAACCTAGTATTTTAAGGCAAATAACAGGTGGTGGAAGCGAATTGTTTTTAAATGCTGTGTTATTTTAATCGCAAAAAGCCCTAACTTCCGTAATTAATTGGATATCAATCAGACAATCGCCTTATATTATTATCCCTCTGAATAAATTCCATTTGATTTTAGAACTTCATTATTATAAATTTATAATCGTTTTCAAATTATAATAAAAACCCTTCGCAGCGCAATTTATTTCACTAATTTTCAATTTCCTCAAAACTATGTTTTTGAAGATAGGGCCTTCTTGCTTAGTAGGGCAGTATTGTCCTTGGAAGTAATATTGAATGTACATATGTATTAAAGTAGTCTTTGAAAACTCATTTGTTAAAAATCATATCATAAAGTGTTGTTTTTCCTTCCAGTGTCCGTTACCGCACTGCAAGACTATGAAGTATGTCCTGGATCATATGATGACATGCCTAGCTGGAAAGTCCTGCTCGGTACCTCACTGCTCTTCTTCACGGCAAATATTTTCCCATTGGAAACACTGTACGCGATCTGACTGTCCTGTATGTTTGCCACTAAAACAGGCTGACAAGAATAGAAATACCACTATTGGTGGGTAGACAATTTGCTTGTTAGCCTACTTTGTTGGAATTCTAATAGCATACCTTGAGGAATGCATACAATTTGGACATCTTATCCTGTTATCCATTCATTTATTTTCTGTTGGTTTATTGCATTCCGAGTAGGAAATTATAATTACCGTATCGGACCGAATATAGCGCGATGTTTTTTTCCGAAAATACTATCTCTAAAACAGCACTCGCGTTATTTTTGGCTCTTGCATTTGAAATAGCGCCTGAACATAGGCCACCCGCAATACAACTCCCGCGCATTGGCTGCTGCGCGTCGCCCCGCCCACCCACTCGACGCCAGCTAATCCCATTAGGCGGGCGAGTGACGTCATCACAGGCTCCGCGGAAAAAGGCCAAACGAAACACAAACGATTGTGCATGTTATTTTGTTCACCTTTTTGGTCAAAATTGACCTTTGACCTTGACCTGGCAAACACGTAAGTGTTACTATATGAATGGGCATCCCAATATTAATTGGAAATGACACCATAAAAGGCTTTTCTACACAATTTGCTTCCCAAGTTAAGCGTGTATAATCATTAGGATCGTAGAGTGGCGGCCATTTTGAATTTGACCTCTCAGCATCCTCAGAGGTCAAATCTGAGTTCCCTCCACATCTAAATATGAATATATTGGTATTAGCTAGCTATGCTAGAATTTTCATGCTTTTCTCAAAAAAGTGCACAATCTTTCAGCTTAACAGCTCTACTATAGTGCCCCATGCACCCACCTATGAGCCACCGAGGATGGCATTTGTATCCATATTACAATTCTATTATTATAATATCATAATAAATCATTGGTGTATATATATAGGCTACCAAATATAGGCTAACAGGGTACGATAAATACCAATAAGCTAAATCAAATTCAAACCGTCAAGAATGTTCACAACTCATAGTAAACACACACACACACACACAGAGTATTGCTTATGGCACTTTAATTGAGATATACTTCTTTATTTTATTTTTATAATTTAATTATATAAATGAAATCATAATAATAATAATAATAATCATAATAATAATACAGTAAGATCTCTCTTATCCGAGTTGGATGAGGACCGGGGGCACCTCGGATTTGCGAAAAACTCGGATGGCGCGGATCAATTGTTTATTTGCTCTCGTAGCATAGCCTGATGTGGTAAAATGATATATGACACATGTAATGGATAAAGGAACATAAAATACACACGATACACTTCATACAGGGTATACTAAATGATTTAATAGCTTGTAATTCAAGCTCACGAACACACGTACACAATTAGGCCTACATGTCGTAATAAAAAACGTATGTCTAGGCCTAGGCCTAGGCCTAAAACTCGACGCAGTAGGCCTAGGCCTACAATGCAAACATAGGCCTAGGCCTAGCTCTCTTTCTCATGTGGGAAAACCCCTCACTACTATGCCCGCGCTGAAGCTCACGACGCAGATAAGTCTGGGAAAGAAATAAGATAAGCCCAGGAATAACAATTCAATGCGTCGTGATTACGAATTTCGTGAATCGGTTGAAACATGATTGCATCTAGTTCCACAACGACCATCTTTGAACAGCTGTGTGTGAGATGGTTGGATCGTATGCGCACGCGCAGGCGCGCGCGACGCACACTGACCTCTATATGCTCAGTGGGTGGCACTGACGCTTACCGGCGATGCGCCCGACGCACACTGACCACTGAACTCTATACGCTCAGTACACTGATGCACACTGCTCGAAAGTCGAGATATATCGCCGATCTATCTTCTTTGCACTCACTCGTAAGGCATGCCTACAAATGTATGCGAGTACATTTGAAAAAGTGCGGCGCGGCGTCTGTAATTATTTTTATGTTTTATTTACGTATTTAAAACTTTAATTTTTTTTTTATTTATTTTTTTTTTTTTTGCGGAACACACGGAACACGAAACATCGGATAAGAGGAGATCGGATAAGAGAGATCTTACTGTAATAATAACTAGGAAACGCTCAGTTGGACGCGTTGATAAGCGAGCACGTGCTATAGCTAGACCCACATTGCACATTTTTTAAATTTTAAAATTTGCGACGTTCGCTGTCCACAGGGCCATGTTTCCAATATTATTTATTATTGCCAAGGTATTTGGGTAAACCCGTGTGTAAACATTTACTTTGTGAATAAAATCCACCGCCATCTAGAGGACCTTGACTCCTTGGGAAAACTATTTGTTGACAAATAATAGACTGCTTCCTCGAAAGTATTTTGATTACTTCTAGGTGGCAGTGCATTAGAAACTTCGCGCGTCTTTTCGTTGCCATGGCAACGTTACTTTTGTTATAATGTAATTTCCATCTACACTACTTATCGGATCGAAATAAAATTAACATATTCGTGACCGGACGGACATTCTAAATGATTTGGCTATCTCAGATTTTGTCCCCGTTAAGTTTTAGAAAAAAACTTTCGATTAACTTTAATGTAACTTTTTAACTTTTTGAACGATTTTGCCACAAAACTAATGGCATTCAATCGAGAACGAAGCTTGCGGATGGTCAAAATTTCAACTCGATCCGAGCCTCCGTTCGAAAGGTTATGCGAGACATACAAACAAACAAAAAAAAACAAAAAAACAAAAAAAAACAAACAAAAAAAAAAAAAAAAAAAAAAAAACCAGTGACTATTTTTTCCGGCAGAGTCAAATGGAAACGCTCGCTTCGCTCGCTTAATAATAACAAAACAATATCAAAAATAATATTAAATGGGGTTTTCCGTTTGATAATCAATATATCGATCGATACGATTATTTCCCAAAACGATCGATAATCAATTCATTCTTCCCGAATCGATTATCGATATTTCGATAATCGAATAGCTCGTCTGCCCAAATTCTGAGGATGCTCATTGCTTAGTTCTCGTTGTTTTGCTTCGTAGGAAATTATATTACCGTATCGGACCGAATATAGCGCGATGTTTTTTTCCGAAAATACTATCTCTAAAACAGCACTCGCGTTATTTTTGGCTCTTGCATTTGAAATAGCGCCTGAACATAGGCCACCCGCAATACAACTCCCGCGCATTGGCTGCTGCGCGTCGCCCCGCCCACCCACTCGACGCCAGCTAATCCCATTAGGCGGGCGAGTGACGTCATCACAGGCTCCGCGGAAAAAGGCCAAACGAAACACAAACGATTGTGCATGTTATTTTGTTCACCTTTTTGGTCAAAATTGACCTTTGACCTTGACCTGGCGAACACGTGAGTGTTACTATATGAATGGGCATCCCAATATTAATTGGAAATGACACCTAAAAGGCTTTTCTACACAATTTGCTTCCCAAGTTAAGCGTGTATAATCATTAGGATCGTAGAGTGGCGGCCATTTTGAATTTGACCTCTCAGCATCCTCAGAGGTCAAATCTGAGTTCCCTCCACATCTAAATATGAATATATTGGTATTAGCTAGCTATGCTAGAATTTTCATGCTTTTCTCAAAAAGTGCACAATCTTTCAGCTTAACAGCTCTACTATAGTGCCCCATGCACCCACCTATGAGCCACCGAGGATGGCATTTGTATCCATATTACAATTATATTATTATAATATCATAATAAATCATTGGTGTATATATAGGCTACCAAATATAGGCTAACAGGGTACGATAAATACTAATAAGCTAAATCAAATTCAAACCGTCAAGAATGTTCACAACTCATAGTAAACACACACACACACAGAGTATTGCTTATGGCACTTTTAATTGAGATATACTTCTTTATTTTTATTTTTATAATTTAATTATATAAATGAAATCATAATAATAATAATAATAATAATAATAATAATAATAATAATAATAATAATAACAAAACAATATCAAAAATAATATTAAATGGGGTTGCCGTTTGATAATCGATATATCGATCGATACGATTATTTCCCAAAACGATCGATAATCGATTCAGTCTTCCAGAATCGATTATCGATATTTCGATAATCGAATAGCTCGTCTGCCCTAAATTTTGTAATTTACCCCCCGCTCTGCAGAACTTCATAAAATAGTACCAGTCAAGACATTAATCGCTTTATTCCGTGAAAAATGCGTCCACTTCGAGATCTACAACATTCCTAAGGCGTGAAGTACGAAGCGCCTGCACTGTGCAGTATAGGCCACACGCATGACGCGTGTGTGTTACAGGCCGGCTTGGTTCGGGCGGCAGGCGACTGCATTCCCGCGCCGATCAGGCGCTGATTGCACAACCTCGGCGCGTCACGGCCAAGCAAGGTCAACAAGTATTTTATCGAGATGCATTCCTCCCCATTCCACGCCAACTCGTAATCGCTTTTCTTCTTTCCGTAGTGCTACGATAATATTATCTTATCAGTTCTCTCACACCAATATTACGTCGTCTTCCAAACTAATGTCTAACAATATTCATCTCGTCACGTAATAAATATCGAAGCATTGAATATTAAACTGATATATCTCGTACATGAATGAACGACAATCTCAACAAAAGCTAAAATGAAACTTCATAGAACCACGATTTCCAAGAAGAACGACCTTCACAAAGACAACACTCAAGCCGAGTAGCATAGCCCGGTCTGTCTAGTCCACTTAGCGCGCTCTCGTCGCGCCGGCCAGACGCGTGGGGGGGGGGAGGGGGAGATCGTGAAAGACGTTGCTATTATAGCGTGGAAAAACCCTGTTCTGAGCAAATAGAAGGAACAAAAGGATGCACTCACAAAAGGTCCACGGTCCGCGTCAGTATACGAGCAAGTTTAGGCCTAATTTTGATTCGATTATCGATCGATAATCGATTTAAAACTTGTCCGATTATCGATCGCGATAATCGATTTAACTTGTCCGATTATCGATACTGAAATTCGTATCGAACGGCAACCCTATGTGGCGGAGCCATCTTTTGCCGCTCTAAATTTGAAACTTAGCAAGTGTAGGCCTAACCTAGCCTTGTAGGCAGATAACTGCATATCATTTCTCAAGGTTTCAGACCTCTAATTAATATAACTTCACCAATAAAAATGAACGTGAGTAATTAGAAATCCCCTAGAACAATGATTGAGATTTCAGGCTGTATATAACAAACAGTAACCTAACTAAACCATCTGTCAAAGTCAAGGGTAGAATGGTAGAATACTCAAAAGTTTTATCTCTGACAGAAGCAAGGTTTGACATCCTAGAAATCTAACCATTGGTGTTCCATATTTTATTATTATCAGAAACTTAATTGTGATCATTATACTATAACTATTAATCAACTAATGGGCAGGCATAATCACCTCTGAGTGTCATAAATGTCATAAATGATATATTCAATGTTATAGTCATGATGAACTTAGAATATTTAATATTTATCAATCTATTTGCAAATGATACTTTAGTGTTGTACTCTGGTAAATGTGTTAAAGATGCTTGCATATTATTAAATTCATTCCTAAGAAGACAGATTGACTGGCTGAGGTTTAATAAGCTAAAAATTAATGTTAGTAAAAGCAAATGTATGTTAGTTGCATCATCCAAGGTCATTAAGCAAAGAATCCTAAGAGAAAATCTTATTCTTACAATTATGGTTGATGACAAGAGCATTGAATTAGTGAATGAATTTAAAGATGTAGGAATAATAATACAGGAACATCTTAGCTTGAAAAATAATGTAGACTTTTTTATCAATAAAAAGAGTAAAAAGATTGGCTTCCTGGCAAGGGCAAGCAAATTCTTGTCTTATCATACAAGACTAATATGTAATAGTTTATAATTGTCTTATATTGCCACATTTAGATTACTGCAGTACTCTGCTGTGGGGAGTTGATAATATGAGTTTAGATAAATTTCAAAAATTGCAAAGTAAAGGGTTGAAAATTGTTCTAAAGTGTGATCGGTTTACTCCAACTAAAACAGTTTTAGAGAGAGTCAATATGTTATCTGTAAAACAAAGAAGTGCATTAAATGTGTGCGCGAACAGCCCTGTCAGTGGCCTAAGGTCACTAGTATATTAAATTCATAGTTTCACGATGTTAATAGTTGGTCAGAGGCCTATGTATAATTTTTTCGATTTTCTTTGTTTTATGTTCATTAATTCAAAAGGTGTGAATAAATTAACATCTTGATGACACAAATGTCATCAAGTCATCCTACATAATGTACGAGCTCAGTGTTTTGCGGCCGAGTAGGCGGCAATAATCTGCAGGCAATGAAATTTGGCTCAGATATTTAGTGCAGTGTTCAGGGGGGTTTATGGATGTAAAAGTTGGTGCAACAGGGCTTCAGTTCGCCTGCCTGCTAGCGAGCAGCCAGGACGATTTCACCGGAGGAATGTAGCAAACAAAGGCGATCACGTGCACATCCCGTGATCCAGAGGCTGGTTAGCTTGTTTGCCAACCTGGTCAAGCCAAGGATATGCAGCACCGGCAACAGGGTCCGCATTAGACCTTGGACAGTTCGCACGGATAGGGAGAAACTTAGGCCCGGGAAGCAAGTTCCCTTCAAAATAAGTCAATCACCGCCACCCACGCCAGAGAAAAGCGTCGCTCGGCGGGCTGCAGGCTGGACTGCCGAGAAAATAGGCAGTCGGTCCAAAGTTGCTATCGGAGCAGGTCCACGTCGGACAACCACAGTTTTTGTGCGCGCGAAACTCCGGGAACAAAGAAAAGTAAAGCAAAGTGAAACATGTGCGCGAGAATCAGGCGTCGACCGCCGGGGGAGTGTTCCGTTATATATAGGTCGTTGATTTTTTCCTAACTTAACCAATTTTATCGGTAATGAGTGTTGCAAGAGCATCGTAGCAATGTGGTGAGAACCCACGCTCACGCCGACGCTGACGACTAAGCACTAACAGGCACACTCTACTGCTCCCATTGTAGGCCACAATGGAACGCGATATCTTCCGAAACTCCTACCTAGTAACTGAGGAGAGTTTCCCTAAAATTCTAACGTAAATTCCTTGTATCCATGTAAATCCTGTTTATCCAGTTTCCTAAGGCAAGTCTGCCATCCTAAGGCCAGCGACCCAAGTTCTATTGCCACTCCTGCGCAAGCGAATCAGCGCCCAGAGTCGGTTTGTCCTCCCCATCGGAGTCGCAGTGTTCCCGTCAAGAATCGAGGGGATGTCCTGGAATCCAGCCGACGCCATGCCTAGAGAGCGGCCGCGCGAAACGTCGACCCTCCATTGAGGGAGGCCCTCGCGCACCAAGTCGACCCTCCATTGAGGGAGGCCTACGCATCGTAGCCATTGTGGTCATCGTGGGACTCAAGTCCACCTGCTCATCGTAACCGGCGACCGTAACGGAACGTGTTGAGTACAAAAATTCAATGTTATTTTATTTGTAACCTGTAATTGTCTTTTGCTGTGTATGATTTTAAATTATTCAGAGTAGTATTGGGGGAAACTGGATCCAGTAGATGATTTTTTTTTTCTTCACCATTTATTTATTTTTTTATTTATTTATTTAACGTCTATCCTATTCAGTTATAAAAACTGATTTACAAAGGAGGACAACTAAATAAATCTAATTACATAGATGCAGAAACAACAATAAACTACATTTTTGTAAATATTTGAAATAGTAGCATTACAACAACAATGCATTTAAACACAACAATTTTGGTAACAAATAAAAAAATATACTATAAGCATTTAATGAATGAATCAAATATAAAAAAGGATATAGAATGAAAAAAAAAAAACATTAAAAAAGAAAAACGAAAAGAAAAAAACTGATTTGTTAGACGATCCCACTCAAACGAATATGAGGTTTGCCAAAAATCAGGAACAGCAAATCAGGGAGTATAATCAAAAACTTTCGCGGAAGAAACCACCGAACGCGAAATCTTTATTCTTGTGATCAATCTTCATTTTTGTGTTCAAATCTTGATAACATTTTAGTCCAAAAAATCTTGACTCATATATATAATTATATCAGATATGTATCATCATGTATGTATTGCCATATGCATAATTCTTTGAATACATGATTGAACGTGTCAGCAGAAAATCAAACCTTTTCATGCATTCAACTACCTAGTCAATTCCTCATATCACAACCATAACTTTATTTGGGGCAACAATAGTTTAAAATTGTGCATGAATAATAATAAGTTGGTATCACTACGCCGCTGGGAGTGCCGCTGTTGACCGCTGCTGCGCTGCCGAGCCGGGAGGTTGTGCGCCTTCCCCCCTCCCTCACCCCTTGGTAAGCACTCAGGTGACCAGTCATGGGGTGCGACGGCTGAGAGTTGTCGCCTGCTAGCCACCACTACTGCCCTCTTCACAGTCTATTAAGTTTCTACGCTACTAGTTATTAACGTAAGTTAATTGGCGCCCAAATAATTTTTTAAGATATAAATTAATTTCTATAAAGAAATATTGTTTATCGCAAGGGATAGTGAGGTTAGGTTTTAGCTACGGGGCTTGTCGGCTTCAAATGTTTTAGTTTTTATTTATAAGTTAGAGCACGGAATTTTACCAAATTATTTAAGTAACCTAATAGATTATAACAATGGGAACACATTCAAACCTAACCTAAGAAATTATATGCACCTACAAGTAACTAGAAGGAACAATACTCGATCAATGCATTCAATATTTTATAGTGGAATTCGATTATACAATCAATTAGATCAAGAGATTAAGAATGCAAAACATGTACACGAATTTAAAGATTGCTGCCTTACTTTTGTGAAAATAAAATTTCCTGTTTTGTGATTGTAGATTTGGAAA
Source organism: Sweltsa coloradensis (assembly GCA_024449915.1). NCBI lineage: Eukaryota > Metazoa > Arthropoda > Insecta > Plecoptera > Chloroperlidae > Sweltsa > Sweltsa coloradensis. The sequence continues at coordinate 239,194 of JAMZAV010000786.1, read as the reverse complement.
GTTTTGTAATTTTGTACATTTTTGTAAATTTGATATTTATGTAAATTTGGCAAACTTGTTAAATTTGTTCAAAAAGTAAATTTATCATTTTGTTAATTTAAATATTTTGATATTTTGTTAATTTGTTACTTTGGTGAATTTGGTGAAATTTGTTAAATATGTCAATTTATCAAATTGTTAATTTGTAGATCTGGTTGGATGAGCGTAGCAAGGGAAGCGAAGATTCCATTCTACTACACTGAAGAAAAAAATCCGGATTGTTTTTTTTCTTTTTTTCTGTATTTTTGTGTGTTTGTTAACTCGATTCTGGCTAAACCGATACTCCAATTGCGATGAAATTTTCTGGAGACCTTCGAAATCTCTGAACTTAGAACTGCCACGTACGAAAAATCGATCGAAAAATTATTTCTCATGAATATCACAATTTTACGATTTTTTTCGTTTTTCTTTTTATTGGACATTATTGACGTACTCTACAGCCTTTTCTGTAAATTCTCTATATTTTGTTTTGTAATTTGGGCAAGTAGTTCGGTCAAAATATGCTGATTACCAAGATGGGGTGTGATTTTGGAATGCATATTTTTGCGTATATTTGGGCACAGTTTCAAGACACGATGTTATAAAGGGGCATTTTAGATTGGTACTATGCTCTAGTATCTATGTGGACCAAAAAAGAAGCAGGTTAAAGCCGATTTAAGAAATTTCCCAAAACAAGTTACAAGATATGATTTTTTAAACGGTCATTTAAGTGTAGTATTGTGCTATAGATCACGTGGTAAAAAATAATTTTTGGGGTTTTTAGCCCCTTTAAGTTCAGAGATTTCGAAGACCTCCATAAAATTTCATCGCAATCAGAGTATCGGTTTAGCCGGAATCGTGTGGACAAACACAAAAATACAAAAAAAAAAAAAAACATTCTGGATTTTTTTCTCCAGTGTAGTGAAATGGAATCTTCGCTTCGCTACGCTCATCCAATTATGCTAGGGACAAACCGATCGGTAGATAGGAACCAGTAATTATGCATAACCTGTATGTTGCCCTGTGTTTTCATAATTATACTCATAATGAAGGTGAACTTTTGTTTGTTGACATTTTAGTAATTAATTGTACCTTTTCCCCACCATCAAAATCGTTACACTGATAGCTGGTAATATGCAGGTGTACTCTTCTAGTCCGCTAGCCTTCTGTGTTATCACAGAAACTCTAATTGATTCAAGGTTAATTGATCATAGTAAGGCACAACAAAACACTTGATAATAAGTTTTAATGCCTTACTTGTGTACTTTTCAGGACCTTGTTTCCACGCATTTTAAATTGGTTATTGAGGCTAAAGGTATTCATCTGATATCATCATAGCAACTTTTAAATCTCCTCTCTGTGTTCTCCGACTAGAGCTAAGACCGCGGCAATTCAAATGAGTTTTCTCATCATTAAAAGCAATCCCCCGAGATTTTTTAAGATTGAGTTATTTTTAGAAAATATTAAGTTTATTTTGGTGCAATATTCAATTCTCTTGTTTGAATGTTATTCCTTTTATAAGCAAAAAAAGGGAGCGTAGAGCTGTTTCTCTTCAAGTGGTGCCAACGAAAGAATGCAGATAGCTCGAAATTGTTTTCCCAACATAACAACTTTGTCAACTCTACTCATGCTAGCCGAGCGTGGATCTAGCACACGGAGGAACTCTGTGATCTAGCACCGATATCTTTTGCTTACGTTGGTAAAATAAATTTCTCTTTCATACACAAAGGAACATCCCATTTACCGCTCATTCATACTACACCGACCACTACAAAGCATCTGCATTCTTTCGTTGGAGCTAGTATACTATTGTCGGCGGCAGGAATGGACGTACAAGACAATGTGAAAAATGCCAAAAGTCTGAATAAGGAAAGTGAGCAAGAGTATCAACAGCTTACCTACCTGAAGTGGAAATATAGGCCGTCATAGATAATAATACAGAGACAAACACGAGACCATGCGGAGGGAGAGAGACTGTTTGATAATGATATTACAGTTTTTAGGATGTGTTGACATGTAAATAAACTGGTTCACAGCTAAACAGTAATTTATATTTTGGTCAAACCAATATTTCTCTGGCGCCATTATAATCAAATGCATTGAAAATAACTCAACTGTATTTAAGAACATACTGGCTGCAGGTAAAAAAATATATCAAGTTCAAAAAGAGGAGTGCAGATATTATATGAAACCATATGTCAATATATTTTATAATATGCTCTTTTAGTGGTGATAATCAAAATACAGTAGGCTACACGCTTTTTAGGCCCTTTCATAAGAGGTTGACAATGCTCACTTTTCTGGGCAGGTCCTCACATATATCAAATGAAAGCTGGAAATGTTCCCATTACGAAAACGTATGGCGTATTATTGAGGTGGGTAGCTTTTGGTCACAAAATGGGGGGTTATTTTTATTAAGCTTTCATTTGATATTCGTGAATATCTAATCGGTCATTTTTTTTTACCTTACCCCCCTTTGTTTTGACCAAAAGCTACCAGCCCCCAATAATACACCATACTTTTTTGTAAAGGGGACATTTCAAGCTTTCATTTGATATAATATGTGAGGACTTGCCCGGAAAAGTGAACACGAAAAGGCCTTTTTTTGTTGTAGTTGCAATAGAGGAAGGATTGCTAACTATGTATACTGTTTAGACGTTAGTAAGGTAACTAATGTATTTAATGGAGTATATTTTTTTAAGGATTAAGGTAATAATGAAGAAAGTAAAAGTGAATAAAACTACAATGTATGTTACAAATTTTAAAATAGCAATTGATTTCCATCACATACTAGAATTTTATTGTGGTTTAAGATGAAAGGTTATTTACAAGATAAATAAATAGTAATGAGTTATACTTATACCTCATCAAAAGTAAAGTTCCCACTTTTGCAGTCATTCATTTCCAACATATAATTTTCATCGTCTGTACCATTGGGGCACACATAATTGGAAAGCTTTTCATTTAAAAAAATACGCTCTTATAGATAACCAAATTTTTAAAGCAATGCTGTATATTACGTAAATTGAATTGTCTTCATTTGGTTATTCCGTGAAGCATTTGTTCGACTAAAGAGTACACGTAGGCCTACATCTCTGGGACTGACTAATATACTTTCACTACATAGAGTTGGAGACTAATGTGAACTTAACACTATTAATGAGAACAAAAACTGTAGGGTATATTATTTGCTTGGCTAGATAGTTTCTTAATATTGAAGACAAAGAATGGACATAAACTTTAGGAACACAACACACAATGCCTTCCCACACACAAGTATCAAATTGCAGTTTAATAGTAGATTGGTAAATAGCAAATAATTCTTAAGCTCTTTATTTGCCTTCGTTTATACCCGACCACACATGGAAATTGGAGCATGGTGCATTAGGCGAAAATACCACCATAACAAATAAACAAGTGTATTTACTTTGAGAAATGGCTCGTCTTTATTTATAAAATTATAAAATTGTGTACGTATTTTTATTTTTTTAATAAAACAATATTTTGGTAATTACGTATTTAGTCGATTAGTCAGCCGTCGGGTAATTCCCCTATATTCCGTTGCCTATTTAGACCACTCAAATTTGAAGAGTAGGATATAATTACTATTGACAAACATAATGGCCGCAACCAATCTTTTTTACTTGACATTTTTAAATATACCCGATGCCTTCATTCGCTTAATACAGCATACACATTCAAAAAGTAGCGATTTTGCGGACAGTGAAAAACAGGCAGTCGCCATCTTTAGAGGCTGTTCATAGTGACGTCAGTACAGTATGAATGACCAGTGCAATGAGAAGTAAACATATTTCTTACTCGTAAAAATATATTAAATTGGATTAACTGGGGTTCTAGTTTGCACAATAATACGTTTGAACTTTAATCGTAATGCATAATGTAATACAACATAAATATTTTTAAACGTTAAGAATTTAATGTATTATAGGCCTACAGTAAGAACTATAATTTGAACAAAAAAAAATCTAAGGATTTAATCTTGATTTTCTAAAAACTTGTCTATACAATGGAATAAGCGCTACATAAAAGACTAGACAAACCTGTATGTATTTATGTGTACAGTGTAAGAAAGCTCTGGGATCGTCATCACGGAGGGGGGGTGACTACAACTATGTCTTCTTCTTTTCATATGCCCACATTTTTGGCTTACTGGGCCATCAAGCATTTTCTGGTTTTCCAGTAGAGACAGGCTTCTTTTTCCTCATAGTTCATGCCAAGTGGAAGGGCATCAATTGCTCTCTGTTCTGTTCTTCCCTCCCATATAGACTGCAAGTACTATAACCGGTGATTCCTATCCGATGAAGGTTCTTTCCAAGCAGATCATATCCTGTTTGAAGTCTAAACTGTTCAGTAGCTGCTGTTCATCTATTTCCATGATGTTTGACATTTCCAGTAGTTATTTTTTGCCATGCTTTCCCTTTCCCTTTTATCAATCCACTCTTTTTGCACTCTCCTCTTGGTTGCTGTGCTAAGATGTGCCTTCACCAATGAATGTGACAGATTTTTGACTATTGGGGCATTTTCTTGCCTCTCTTTGCCAGGTAATCTGCCTTCTCATTACCGTACACTTCACAATGTGCTGGAATCCATTGAAGCACTACCTCTCTGGCATCATAATATAGCCTTAGCAGCAGTACCTTGCATTTTTTCACCTCATAATCCACCCTCTCTTTACTAGCAATGGCCTGAATTGCCACCTATGAGTCTGACATTATCACTATTTTCTTATCTTGATGTTCACTTATCTTCTCCAATGCCAACTTGATGGCCTTCAATTTGCCATCGTAATTGCTTGCATTTTTTCCTGCCGTCAAGGAGTGTTCAAACCTTTTACCATACACACCAGCCACCGCCATGCCCTCCCCAGGTGAGGCAGACCCATCAGTGTATACATGCAACCATTCTTCTTCCGGAAATTACTTACGAATGTATTCAGTTGTACATCTTCTTAACTCCTGTTTGTTGTATTCACTCTTCTTCCTCTCAAACTCATCCACTGTCGATACATAATATACATCCAACATGGCCACTCTGATGTTAGGCTTTGGTAGTTCCTACTCGATCTTTTTTAATCTCTTTTGCAGCTGTTATGAAAGTCTTTTGAGTTTTCAGCTTCTCATATGGTAGTACCCTCTTCGACGTCTCCTCGACCAACCTAAGCCACTTTTCATGTAGACTGCCAGCTGCCATACATCTTCTAAGTTCCAAAGGCTGTATGTTGGTTAGTGCCTCCATTGCAGAAATAGGTGTTGATTTCACTGCTCCTGTTGCAATCCTCAGTGCCTGGTTCTGCACTCTGTCAAGAGTCTAACGTGCATTCTTAGGTGCTGTACAGTAATGCACCCCCGTATTCAAGTAGGCCTACAGGTATAATATATGTTTTGTACGTAGTGGCAAGTATTTCTGTACGGGCACTCCAATTCACCCCAGCGACCCTTTTCATTAATTTAAGTCTGCTTTTTGCCCCTTCACATATTTTTTCTATACCTATATGTTTAGACCCGTTATTTACATCCAGACAGCATGTTTTTTTTCTGTACCTACTTACGTCACATATCATTTGAAAATGAATGCGCGGGAACGATAAAATGCCAAACCATTTGCTTTTGGAACTTTGAAATGACTTTCATGACCTTTGAAGACAAATCCGCAGTTTTAAATACTTGCGCATCACGTATTAAAAATTAAGCCCACTTCCCTATTGCAGCGGTACATTTAAAAAATGGTTTTGTTATGATATTTTTATATTTTATAAGTATTTCTCGTAAAAAATTAATAATCAATTTGAAAGTATCCCAGTGAAATGGTGGTCTCCTTGCCCGTTGCACTGAAGTTAGTTCCCGCACTTTAGTTTTAGCCTATCTAGATTCTAGATAACTAATAACAAAAGATAATATATGCTATAGAAAATTAATTTTGTACTTAAAAATAGAACTTAGAAATAAGTGTTATCTTACAGACTGTGCAGTGCTTTGGGATTTCTTGAGATCTTGTGTATGGTACAGATCTACACAGCTAAGCCACACCTTGCAATAATTTTTAAATACACAACCTACAAAGGCAATGTCATAATTAACACCTATATTTCATTCCACAAGGCACTAGTATGACGGGGAATCAACTACTGCATATGGATACGCAAGTTTATACACACAAACTGCTTAGCTTCCACACCCTCGCAAATCAAATTTCAAACCTATTTACACAAGTCCACAAAGTAGGCCTAGGCCTACTATACTTTTCATAGACTAACAATTTCTTTAAGCCCATTCAAATATGTAGTAGGTAAAAAACTTATTTACATTTTAATTGAAAATGATTTTCGTATTAAGTTATATATTATTAAGAACTCAATCTCACAGGTGAAATTATTGCAATCGCATACAAGCCCGTGGAAACCGGTCTTCCACTCCCACTTTAACTAGGTACAGAACTGTATTAGTGCATCGTCATTCATAGCAATGCCCTGGCAGCAGCCAAACCAAACTTTACTTCTATTGAAAGCCAATGAATGGGTAGTATTTGCGACAATACGTCTCGTGAAAGTATTCTGTAAATTATGCTATCCATAACGGGATTAATCGCAGATTTTGTTCCGATAAGGAAAACACTAATGAAACGAGGGAAAATATATAAACTTCAAACCATGAATGAATGTTGAATGAATGATTTATTTATCCAGTGTTGGAATAGGAACCAGCTTCTTACCTTTGAGATGTGATTGAAGCTGGCATCAAACCATATGCACACCAATACAATCTTACTCACAGGCTTGTTACTTTTAAGTTCATCTTTTATTTGGACAGCACAGTTGACATTGATTTTTTATTATTTCATTACAAAAGAATAAAAGATAAACTTAAAGCATTACAACCAGTTAATAAAGAGTGTGCCATAAATAATAATAAAAATAATACTTGTGTTGTTATGATAAAGTTTTGATTTATTTCTGTATTTGGGTGCAGCAGGATCTAACTAACGTTTGTTTCTAGTCAAATCCTCCGTTGCTGTAAGCGGCCATGTTGCCATGACGTCACGACTAATATAATCGAGAACTCCTGGATTTTAATAGTTAGTACAAAGGCACAAACGTCTGACGGAAAGGGGGTTACACGGGTGCAACCCCCAAGAGGAGTCGGATTAAATCTCTGGGTTTTACTTCATACATACAAGTCACTAAGTATCGATATCACCCAGAAAATAAAGGCTTTTGATGTAGCATTCAAATGATGTTAATTGCATCACTTGACTTCGTTCTTTACCAACCTGTAACCTTTAAAAATGTTGGGTAGCCTAGCCAGCCACCTGTCTACTTATTTTAATAGCTTAGCTTAAAACGTTTTAAAATTTTCTATATCGCTCACAACTCTTTAAGTTTGGATCAGTTGCAATTCTTAAAGAAACTTTCAAATGCCCAAAACTATTGACTAAGATTATGAAAGAGTCAACACTCGGCAGCATTGAATCAAATGGATGGATATTGGATACTGGGGTGGACATGGTGATGGGTGATAATGGGTGGGTACTGCACATCCAAAACAAGTCCCTGGGTCTAAATAATTCTAGCTTAATATAGAGAATATAGAGCAACTTCATATAAACCTATCTCGTACCAGAACCTGCAGCTACATTCCCTGTATTACTCAATGTCCCTTGCACATGAGACACCTTTCAACAATGAAACCTAATGAAAATATGATCAAACTTTCAAATTAGGTATGTACAACATTTACCAAAACCAAATAATGTTTTGCATGAAGACTAGGCACATTGATAAGACATGTACATATATAGCAAAAAATGGACCAATAACATTAATAAGATTTGATTACAATCATTAAATAAATAAGAAACATAATAGATAAACAACATAGCCCCTATATTAAAGCTAAAAAAGACAGACTATAATCAGTAATTACATTTGGTGTTGGTACCTTTATGTGTTTATACTACAACATTGCCTTCTTTCCTATTGATCTGAGACAGCCGACTTACCTCGGTTACGCAGAAAGAGAAATTGAAATGTGAATTTAACAGCAACCTACACACATGACTAGGGCTGTGCGAGCAGGAATTTTTTAAGTCAAGCGAGATCGACCAAGATTAAAACATATTCTTGAATATTGATCAAGATTCGAGACTGAAATCACAATATTAAATCTATGGATTTTGTATTTACAAATTAGTAATTTTTGGTCGTGACTCGTGATATAATAACTAATAAGGCATACCACAAAGTTTCTATAATTAAGGTAGACTATTCTTGCTGCTAAAACATGAAAATGAAATCCTTTTTTAGTGTATGATGCTGTGTGAGATAAGCCAGGCTGAAAGCGCTTTCTTCAAGCCGGTTGCAGAAGGCAGATGTTATTCTAAGTATAGATGTGTATGTGCAGCATTCCAAAACTGCATTAAAGTGTATCGACCGAAAGCATCTTGCAAGTTGCTTCCGAAAGGGAATTGGATTAGAATCACTTTGAAGCAAATTTGACATGTACATCAGCGTGCAACCGGTTCGAACCAAAGCACTTTCATACAATACGTATTGAAGGTGTGTGGTGTACGTAGTCAGAATTGCTTTAGGACTTACATGTTTTATTCATAGGCTTTAGAATTGTTTGCCTAATAGGGCTAGGCCAAGGCCATGGGCCAGCATTAGTTGAGCCTTTAATGCTCTAAGTTGCTGTGGACCATCTATTAAGGTTATTTTAACGATGTAACAGCACAAAATAAGTAAGGTTTAGCCAGTCATTGAATTATACGTCGTATTTCAATTGTACTTGCTAATATTAAAACTAGGTAAACTAACTAGGTACTTAAAATAATATGGAAGGTGAAAAAGTATAGGTCCCAAGCCTTAGCATTTCAAAGTATGCAAGTAAGTATGTTAGGGTTGTCGTTCGATATTAATTTGAATATATGTATCGACAATAGTCAATAACACATGTGCAATCGATTATTGATCAATAAATATAGATATTTTTTACATCAATCGATAATCGTATCAAAATGCATTCGAGGATGACCGCGGACATTTTGTTCCTTTTATTGGCTTTAATTGTCTTTCAATTGGCAGTCTTTGTGAAGTTTGTACTTCTCGGAAGTAGAAGCCCTGTGATGCTTTGTTAGTCAAAGGGGCATTCAATTGCTAAACTCAAAAAATATATTTCATGTAGGCTAGCAAGAAAAAATATTGGGTCAACCCTTACCCCCCAAAAAAAATTGCCAAACATGGTTATTTTCGGTCCCATCGTCAAAAATATCCCGTAAGAAAAAACATGGGGACGATCTTTATGCCCCTTGACCTGTGAGGGTTTTGGTCAAAACAATATTGACAATCATTGACTTACTCGTCGATCTATTCTGTAAATCATCTATGTTTAGTTTCTGTATTTGGGCAAGTAGTTCGGTCAAAATATGTCAATTACCAAAAAGGGGTGTGATTTTGGAATGCATATTTTTGTGTTTTTTTAATGTATATTTGATTATTTGTGCACAGTTTGAATGCACGATTTTCTAAATGACCATTTTAGATTGGTATAATGCTCTTGTATCTATATGAAATCAAAAAATAAGCAGGTTGAAGCTGATTTAAGAAATTCTCCAAAACGCAAATTTCAGGATCAAAAAGCTTTAAAAATTGTGTAATATCACAGGTACAAGATATAATTTTTTAACTGTCATTGTTATGTAGTATTAGGTTCTAGGTTTTATGGGGTATTAACTCATTTTTGGGGGTAATAGCCCCTTTAAACGGATTGTTTAGTTCATTTGTAGAGTAATTCAATGTACCGATATTTATCACCGACAACATGAATAAAATTCTATTCTGGAAGATGTAACATTGGACAAGTATGATAATCGATCGCTCGCAATTTTGAGACTCGCACAGACCTACATGACTAACCCACCATTTCCTGTCAGTAGGGGTGTGCGGGATCCCGACATTTCGGAATCGGGATCGGGAAATCACCTTCCCAATCCCGTTCCCGAAATAGTTTTTTTCCCGAAACTCGCCGGGATCGCGTCAAAAGTCGGGAAATTGAAATTCCCGCCTCTTCAGACTATATGAAAGCAGTTGGCAAGGTGCCCACTAGATCGCAGCATTCGCGCGTGCCTGCTTGATGCATTAGCATCCAGAGTGCAGTGCTTCAAAAATCGAAATAATATTCGATTTTCGACCTGAAACAGCTGGGAAATAGGCCTCCACCAAATTAATCACAATGACTTGACTTACAAATTGACTTTAGGCAAGGGCCTAGGTCCCTACTTGTTTTTATATTTGTCTAAGCCTAGGGCCTAGGCCTACCCAAAATTAATTTTTGGTTAGAAAGAAGGCCTTGGTTTAGATAAGGGTCCCGGCTAATGCAGGACTCTAGGCCAAATGCATTTGGTAAGTTGAAAATTGTTAGTTTGTAGCCTAGGCCCTAGGCCTAGGTACAACTTACAACTAGGCCTAGCTAATTTGTAATTTGGTCTCTCTTCCCAGTTGGTCCTAGGCCTAGGCCTAACGTTCATGGCTAATCTAAAGCACAGGCCATTCTTTCTAACCTAATTATTACTAGGGCCCTAGGCCTATTGTTTTGGGTAGGGCCTAGGCGGCCCTTCAAGTAGGCCTAGCTAGGCCCAAGCCTAAAGTCAAATTGTGAGTCAATGTGATTAATTTGGTGATCCTTTGCAATTTTTGTACTTGATAAAGTGATATAAAGATGTTGCATTTAATTTATTTATTTGTCGGAAAATTTCCCGATCCCGTCCCGATTCCCGGATTTTGTAATGTAAAATTCCCGATCCCATCCCGAGTCTGAAAAATCCTTTCCCGCACACCCCTACCTGTCAGTGCATTCACTGTGCTAATTATAGGCTACATGCATTTTGATATCATTGTTCACTGTGGTCAGTTAACATGGTAGAAAGTAATATATGCTCACCAGGTACAAGTATAAAAAGTGTATCTTTTCCGTGTTGCTGACTAAATTATTACTGTATAGTTGGTGAAATGTATTGGCTAAGTTATAGCTGACTGAAACACACTAACGAAAGTATGGAGTTTAAATGCCAGACAGAGTCTCATTATTTGGCTTCCTGGTGTCGATTGTTAACCTCTTGACAACCAAAAGCCAGCAGAGGCAAAACAAATTGTTATCACAAAATATATGTAAAGCTGTGAATTAAATAGCAAATCCATGTTAAACATGGCACTGCTTTTAAAGTAATCCTAATACAAAGGGTAATTCCATCATTTCGGATGGTCTCGAAAGCGTGACAGGCCGACACATTACGGGTCGGCAAACAACGCAGCCACGAGTTCAGGCCGATCCATCTCGCAACGATACTTATGAGCCATCTCCTGCACTTTGAGCCGTCTGCGAACGTGCGGAGGCTGATAAGAGTCATTGTAGAGTCGCTTCCTCCGACAAGCGTTAAGCGCAGTCTGTCTGACGAGCGGCCCCAGGGCTCGGCGGCTGGCAACCATGCCGTCTACCAGGGGAGTGGCCGGCCGTGGCCCCCGCAATACCACCCGTAGCAGGCCGGAGCGCAGGGCGTGCAGTCCCACGAGAACGCAGTCCGGCCCGGCCAGCTTATCTAGCGGGAGAGACAGGTGGTCTTCCAGACTCTCCATCCAGGCCACCACGACGCCCACCCCCACCCCGCCCACCACAAAGCCCACTTCCGAGATGGCGTCCGCCCAGTAGACCACCCCGTCCGGAGCCGCCCAGCCCAGCGAGCGCACAAACTCGGAGAACAGGGGCTGCGCGTCCGAGAGAGCGGAGTCTAGGATCTGGTGTGCGCTCGTCTGGCCAGCTCGCACATACACGACCGAGACTGTGTCGCGAGTGCGAGGGCTGCATGCGTCCAAGACGCCGAGGTCAGATGTGAAGCTGCTACTGTCACCATCCAGGGCACAAAGAGAGCCACCATTCTGGAATATTTAGAAAAACCTTACATTGAAATATGTAAGTTTCTAAAAAGCAGATGTACTACTACAACTACCTCAATAAACAGCTTCGGATGCGGCGTAAGCAATCTTTTATAACAAGATTTATATTTGTATGTTGAATGGCTCAAACAAATAATAATTCACATTATTATTGGGCCTTTCATTACAAAAGGCTTTGAAGAATAATATATGAAATAGACCAATAAAAGTTGCTACCAACTCAGGAGTTCTCCAATTGAAAATACTTTGGCTGATAGTTAGGAATTTTCATTACAATAATATAAAATAAATGCTATGCACACACATATGTAGTTCAAATATCATATTCTTTTTGGTCAATTACAACGAATGAGCAAAAACAGAAAAAACAATCTTGTTTTTAAATGATTAGTGCGAGCAATGACTATGGCTTTGTGGAGCGGCCCGCACCAGCACCATGACCAGGGGGTGTACCCACCACCTTGGAGGGTTGGGTACTCCACCCAAAGGTGAATGGGTTAGAGAAAAAATCCCTGGACATGATAGTGCAATATGACCTAGCAGTTTTTATGACGTCTAACTAGAATTCCATCTTATATACACAGAGGAAATTCATCGTATAACAACTCTTTCATATTTTACACTTGTCAGTCTGTTTAAAAAAATGGAAATGTGAACTAGAGATAATGAATGTGAGTAGTATACTGCATAGTATTACTTTATTGGATTTGAGGAGCGAGCTCAAATTGCTTGGGTTTTTTGTTCTCTATTGAACATGGGGCTAATATGAAGTTATAAGTGAACAGGGAACGGAGCACAATTATCAGAAGTTGAAAGATTACTATAATTAATACAACATCTATAGGGCATTTCATCTTTACTTTCAAAATAATACCTCAGATCGCTGTAAAAGCTGTCTTGAAGATAAAATAATGAGATTTTTTCCCGGAATATAGGTTTACTATCTGAAGTCACAAGTTAATCAAAGACGACAATTTTACGTCTACTCTAGGGCACTTCATCTTTCCTTCAAATCATTGTAAAAAACGTCTTGAGGATTAAATATTGGGATTTAAAAAAATATATAACACCTATGTATTGACACTGAAATTGGCACTTTTCCACATTCAAATAGCAAATTTATCTGAAATCAAACAATGACAACAGTCAACAAAATAATTTTTTAACGTCTAGGTCGCTTCATATTTTCTTTCAAAATAATACCTCAGATTGTTGTAAAAGCCATCTTGAGGATTAAATATGTATGCCTCAAGCCCCTTGGGGCCCTCTCATATTGGTTTCCATAGGGGGGCCCCTACTCCCCCAGTTAGTGGCAAACTACAGCTCCCCCCCCAACCCCACTTCTTTACCTACTCATCACCAAGCTCACACCGATGTCAGAAGCCACTTTGGCGATGAACAGTCTTGGGAAGTAAGACGTTTCCGGGAATGAGTTCCTTTTAAGTGAGTTTATGTGGGAACACGTTCGTTTTGCAACATCAGGAACTTGCAGGCGTGTCGGCAGGATTTTTTGCAGGGGGGACAAGTAGCTTTTTTAATTCCTCTACATTTGCCCCTACAATGCTCAAAGTGGAAATAAAAAAGTGGCGGAATGGTACTAGGAGCGAAGTTGTTTTAAAAAAACTACCAAGTAACGGGGGTTTGGGGAAGCAGAGCCCCCAAACAACAGCGCCACCGTCAAAAATTTAGAAAATGAGGTTTTTGGAGGGTGTTTGGTGCATTATAAAAAGTAGTGGGTTGAATGCACACTGGAATAATGTAGTTTTTGTGAAGTAGAAACTAAAAAAACATAAAAAACAATTCAAAGACTAACTGTATTGAAAATTTCTTGGGGTGGGGGAGGGTGGAGGGGACAAGTTCCCCCTCCAGCTTCTATATCAGTAGCCTCTTGGCGATGAATTATCACAGCTAAGAAGAAGCTTATTCAATTTTGGTGTGTTGTGCTACACCGGAGATTTTTAACATTGATTTCCAGCAATCGACGTTCTACTTTCAATCTTTACAATCAATACACATGTTTGTCTGATTTATAACAAGTCACCAAGTTATCAAATATTGTAATATTAATTTGCATATTTATGGTAGAATATTGATTATTTTGGCTCATTATTATTGTTTTTATTTATTAATTTATATTTTGTTGCTGATTATTTTTGGGTCCCCTCAAGGCTTGGGCCCCCCTGTGCCCGCGGTCCCTTAGTAACGCCACTTCCTCCAGTCCGACTCTAGGTATGTGTACCCCGAAGTGCAAGTATGCTCGCGCCGGTCCTAGAAAAACCTCTGCACGCCACTGGTGACTGCCAGCTACAAGTGCTGTCCCCCAACCGGCAACGAACCCAGCGCAAGGATCCGGGTCCCAGAGGGGGTCACCCCTACTCTCAACCACAGGTCCTTATACTTAAAGCATAGGTTGTTTTATCTTCACTCACGAGGAATCCAAAGTGCGACAAGAAAAGCCGTGCTGTCTGAAAGGAATGGCACGGCGGAGGCGGTGTGCATTCGCTGGTAGAAGCGGGTTCTTCCTTCCGAATGGCTCTCTCGGCTGCAGCTTGTTGAGCCACCAGTCTTGAGAGCTCTGCATCGACACCGAGTGTCTCCAAGCGAGGAATTGACTGGTCACTAAACAAACACAGTTATTTATAAGTATCAAGTTACCTATGTGCAGGATATACAAAAGTTATGATTAGTGGATGCCAAAAGTGAAACAAGTAAAATAAATAAGTAGGCCCTAACTGGACATTGTAATTCAGTCGAAAGTGTTTATAAAAACACCACGGGACATTTTGTTAACAAGATCAGTCATTGTTTCATAAAATATTCGATCCTCAATCACCCTATTGATAAATGATTCCTCTGCAATACCTGCCAGGGCCTATTTAAGAGCCCAGCTCGACACTGATTGCGCAGTTGCAAAAGTCATTTGTGCAGCTGCAAATTGTGATTTGTGCAGTTAAGATTTTGTTGTTATATCGACTAAAAGAAAAAAAATGTTTTTAAAATTTTATTTTTATTTCTTCTGTGATCTTTAATATGTAATCGAAAAGTATTTTGGATGAAAAAACTTCCTCGCATACGATTGAATTGTGCATGTTTCCTGAGGAGGTAAGTACTAGCAGAACGATGGTGGAACTTTTGGGGTCCAGAAGGTAAAATATTAGAACAGTAAGGGGTTAAAAATTTAAATAGAACAAAAGTAGGCAATAATCATTTAAATACACTTAATTGCCATCGATTCCAAGCCAAAAAGTGTGTATCTGAAGTGTAAAAATATCTCCAAGAAGGTAGGTAGTCAGCCAACGGAGTAAGAATAGTATGCCTTGTGGGAAAATAAAGAAGGTGGCCTTACGCTGCGCATGAAGGTATTCGCTCCACCGAGTCTGGAAAGTACTTGGCCCTGACATCATGTTTAACGCCAACATCAGCCATGGGAACCGGCCGACCAGGGTTTGTTGTGTGGTACTGTGAGCCCGCTTTATGACGGGCGAGCTGGCGTAACTGCATCGTCCATGCGTGTCGTCCAAACGCTCCTCGAATCACCATTGTCACCGTCGGCTGGCCATCTGGAATCATTGCATCTTGTATCATTCCAATAGAAGTGGAACAAAATAACTAGTACAGTAAACATCAAAGGTTAATATAATAGATAGAATATTCTCCCTATCAAGTAACTTAAAATGCAGTGATGGCGCTACAGGGGGGCCTAGGGGGGCACTTGCCCCCCCCCCCCCAAAAAAAATGGCTTTTCCCCCTGTTTGCTCCCAGTGTCAAATGCCTGCCGCACGCGTAATATTAATAAAAATGATAAATCATCAAATCACAAATTTATTTTTGGTAATTTCTTAGGATAACGTCCATATGTAGGTAAAACGTAATCCCTTGAGTTGCCATTTTCAGTTAAAACATGACGAAATAACTGTGGTATGGTCGAATTTTTTTCCGCCTTCGGCGAAAGGGCCTCTGACAGCTGGGACTTTGCCCCAGACCCCAGCTTCCCACCACTACTTTACCCCGCAGTTTATTAGCTTGCCCCTCCTTTGCCCCACCATTGTTTTTTGTCTGGCGCCGCCAGTGTTGACATGTGAATCAGATTATTTGTTATCAGATTTGATTAATAATAAATTTAATCTTTATTGACAGCTGGCCAAATAGTATCGATAACCACAAGCGTACTGATCAATACGAAGTACAATTGTTTACAAAAACAACGAACCACATCAACAAAAAAATCTCGAAAAATTGCTAATAATCCTGTCAAATAAGAATTTTTGGGGAAATAATGCGATGTCGCTGAATTTTTGCAGAGACCTTCCTTATATATACTAATCAACATACTAAAACTCCCCTACAATCGGACTTGAGCTTCGGCCGCCATATTGGAAAATGGCGGCCAAAAGTGTTTGTTATCGAATATCTCCAAAATTGGTTGGAGATAGACAACATGTCGCAATGGCAAAAATATTTCCCATTTAATTCCCTACAAAAAGGTGTCACATCCAATATGGCTGCTAATTCCTAATATTCACAATATGAATACTGTTTGTGTGCCGTTTTTCTTTTTACACTCTTTTTGTTACATCATTCACTTTGATGTTGTGGATTTTAGGAATTATCAGCCATATTGGACTAAAACTTTGGTTGTTATCTCATCGTTATTTAAGTCGCTTCAATGTGCGTAGAAAGAATTTTTCCTCAAATTAATTTAGTGCTAATGGACAGTCATATGGCATTTTTGAGGAAATGCCAACAGTGGAAAAACCTAAATTCCGGGTAAATGAAAATCCGATTTCGCAGACCTGATTTTTTAAAATACTAATGGAAGCTTTCATGAACACCGTACAAAAGTTTTTTTGTACTTAAATCGATTTCTTACGGATTTACCGGGCCTTGTTTGATGCTGGGCGTGAAAATTAGGAAATTCAGCTGGTCCTCCAATAAGCAACGTATAAACCACGATTTGGTGAAGTGAACTTTGTCCCTACCAAAACTATAGAAGACACCTTTGTGGAGGGAATTAAATGGGGAATATTTTTGCCATTGCGACATATTGTCTATCTCCAACCAATTTGGAGATATTCGATAACAAGCCATTTTCCAATATGGCGGCCGAAGCTCCAGTCTGATTGTAGGGAGTTTCAGTATGTTGATTAGTATTATATAAGGAAGGTCTCTGCAAACATTCAGCGACATCGCAATTATTTCCTCCAAACGTCAATACAATATCTTATTTGACAGGATTATAATTAATAAACCTCTTTGTACCAATGTTGAAACATCTGTCACTTTTAAAATCACTTGGTAGAAGATTCCACAATGAAACAGATCGATTAAAAAACCCATTCTGGTACCCCGATTTTCTGGCATTAGGTGAAATCAAGAGAACACCGGTGTTGTTTCTAGAGAGTTGTCGTTCACTTATGGATATTCTGTGGTAAGGATCGACATCAACTTGTCTTGTTAACATTCCTCTCAACAATCTCACATCAGCTTGATTACAAAAATTTACAATGGAAGGAATGTCACAGATACTACGCCATGAACTAGTACTAGGATTGACATTACCTTTCCCTAAAATCAATTTGGTGGCCCTATTCTGAATTCGTTCTAGCTCGATCATATTTTGCGGAGTTGTAGGATGCCACATAGGAATACCGTAAGTTAAAACGGGCCGTATCAAGGTAAGGTAAGCAGTTCTAATTGTGCGTTGCCTACTCTTCTTAACCTCCTGTCAGTTACGCCGAGTTAACTCGTGATGTGCAGTTGTGCCCCCCGTGTTACGCCCGAGTATACTCGTCGCGCCAATGTCGCGCCACAATGTTTGAATTCAAGTGTAGTTTATTCAGTGCTCAATAGGGTTAGCGCGCTCTAGTTTCGTGTGGCATGTGCTTCAACCTGTCGGCAATACGTAGAACTATTTCTCCAACTACTGGAACCGGTTGATAACTTGTTTTTAGAAGTTTATTTCTACGCGAACCACTTGTAGCTGCTCCGGGATCGGCATCAGCTGTAGTAAACAATGATGGCGTCCACGAGAGGAGAGAATTCGTGTTTTACGGCGTGTTTCAGAAAGGGAAATCCGGGAAAATTATTACCAATAGTGACTCGGAAAGTGATGGTGACTTTATTGTAAATACCAACGATAGTTTTAGTGATAGTGAAGAGGACAAGAGTGATAATCA
Source organism: Sweltsa coloradensis (assembly GCA_024449915.1). Lineage (NCBI taxonomy): Eukaryota > Metazoa > Arthropoda > Insecta > Plecoptera > Chloroperlidae > Sweltsa > Sweltsa coloradensis. Next base: position 221,038 of record JAMZAV010000786.1, on the reverse strand, counting down.
CGACAGTGACGGTGACAGTGCAAGCGAGAATGATGTAGGCTAGGTTTAGTTCAGGCGCGTCGTCAAATAAAAGCATCTATCAACTTCATCTATCATCTATCATTCCAAGGTAAGCAAGCAGATTCATCAATATACTCTCATGAAACCCCCAAATAAATATATTGTTAATTTTTATAATTTATATTAGGCCTACATGCATGTTCACTGTGTAGGAACTAGTGAAATAAAGTAGGCAAGTCCTGAAACAATTTAGCCACAATTTTTGCATTTTTTATGAAAAAGTGCAAATTTTGTAATTATCGATTTGTTGGGGTGGGGGGGGGATATTTTTCAAGGCATGTTCGTAGAGTACTCAAGCACATGCCACATTTTTTTAAAAATAATTTTTACATGAGAAATGTAGAAGTTATATAATTATATTTTTTTGGGGGGGGGGGAGAGGGCGGGGGGTGGGGTGATTTTTATCTTGGCATGTTTATAGTGTATTCAAGTACTTGTCACAAATATTCTATAATTTTTGGATGTGAAATGTGGAAGTTATGTAATTACTACTTATCGATTACTTTTTTTGGGGGGGGGGGGCGCGGGAGGGGGGGTGTTTTTTGTTTAAGCATGGTTGTAGTGTAGTCAAGTACTCGTCACAAAAAATTATAATTTTTGGAAGAGAAATGTGAAGTTATGATTTTTTTAAAATAAGGGTGTTTTTCTGCTAAAAATACCCCACACAGCAGGTGTAAGCACAGGTTTAAAACCCCACAGTGAAGAGGTTAACACTATTATTTACAAACCCAAGCAGAGAAACTGCTCTATTGCAAATAAAATCAGTTTGCACATTCCATTTTACGTTGTCAGTTTAAATAAATACATAACAATATTATAACATTAAAATGGGACCCTGGGATCATTGTAGGCTATACTTGCTTATCAAAGGGTTTCTAGATCTTGTGAAGCGTGTGTATTGAGATTTATCAGAGTTGATTTTCATTGAGTTTAATGTACACCAATGCTCTATTGACACCAAATCCTTTTGCAACTCCATCATATCTTTCTCAGAGGCGATTGGTCCCCCACTGAAAATCAATTATATAACTGAGTGGGTAGACTCTAAATACAATTTCATGGTAGTATCATCAGCGAACTGAATCATCTTTGAAGAAACACACTGTGGTAAGTCCAGCAAGTATATGATGAATAGGAGAGGACCTATCACTGAACCCTGGGGCACACCGAAAGTAACATTAATACGGTGGGAGGTAACTCCATGAAATATAACAGACTGGGTTCTATTGGAAAGAAATTACCTGATCCATTTAAGAACATTACCTTGAGCACCATACACCAATAGTTTAGAAAGCAGTCTGCAATGAGGAACCTGTTCAAATGCTTTAGACCAGTCAATAGCAATGTAATCGATCTGTATTCAGGCTTTTGTAATTCAGGCTTTTTTTTGTCGGCGGCATCGTCCAAGCTCCAACTGAAAAATCTTGGTGGCATGTGCAGATCGAAGTTGATGGACACTCACTTGATTTAAGATTGATTGTGGCGCTGACGTAATCTTACAGAATAGCAGCTTTATATCTTGTCTAAACTGCAGAGGGATGATTAGCCTACCCTTCAAGTACAAGGTTTCCATCTAGAAGGCCTACATTCTGGTCTGGCAAGAAACTCCATTTCTCTCTTTCTCTAGTTGTGGGGGGGGGGGGGGGTTGGGGGGGGGGTAGAGACCACCTAACTATAGTGCTACAGGCAAAAAGTTTGAAATTCAGATTTTTAGAGTGCTTTTGGTGCGTATTAGAATAAAGTGGTGGGCTGAATCCAATACCAAAACAATGTAGTTTTTGTGCAGTCAAAACTGGAAAACCACCAAAAAGAAGTGGGTTACTTCTGAGGTGGTAGATTATATTACAAACGCCATCCGCCGAGTATTCAGAATTAGAGTAGAACATTTTTATTTATAAGTAATTTAAGGATAATAAATAGTAGGGATGACATCGGGTACTCGGGTACCCAACTCCTACCAGACTCCTGTTGGAGTCGACTCCATTTTCAAAGAGTCGGATAAAAAAAAAAAAAAAAAAAATTTAAATAATAAATTGAATGAGATTGCACTTGTTGTCTCTTTAGTCGTTACCTTATCTCAAAACGTAAACAAAACAAATCAGCGAGAGTCTTGCCGGGCAAGAGACAAGCAAGCTAGTGATACGTAGCGGGTGGAGGGTGGGGGGGGGGGGGAATGGTCGGACAGCGTTGTGCAACCCCACTGAAAATCAGTTATATAACTGAGTGGGTAGACTCATACAATTTATTTATTATTTATTTAAACTAGACTAGTGGGCTAAAAATAACTTTTGCATAAAAAAATTTTGAAAAAAAAAAATTAATTGCGGATTGGGGAGTCGACTCCAATATTTACTACCCGATGTCATCACTAATAAATAGGTACCAAATAAACCATGTACCCTCTTGATCTTTTTTTGCGGTGTCCGCGGAGAGTCAATTTCATCGTCGGATTTGTGCACGCTCATTATTACAACCTGTCTCAAACTTTGTGAGGGAGCGACTGACTGAGTGTCTGCATTGACAGCGGACTGCTGTGCAGTGTGGCAGTCTTTAGCCTCGCTTGGCTTGATCGCTGTCGTGTCGAGTTCGGCTAAGTAGCGAGTCTAGAGAGGGGGTGGGAGTTGGCTGGTTAGGTCATAGGTAGAGATGTGCAAAAATGGTTTTATTTTTTGGGAAATTTCGTTTTAAAAAAAGCCAATAGCGGTGTTTTGTGTTTTTATTTTTTAGTTATTACATTGCATTTATACATAATGTAATAGCGGTAATTTACCATAATCGAAGAAATTAAACTAGTATTTAGTATTGTATAAGCATTAAACATGCATAGGGCCTAGGAATCAAGCCTTGAAACAAATCATTGTCAGAGTTTCAGCGTTTTCTGGTAGGAGACGCCTCCTACGTCACTGACAACGAGCGAATATTTTGAGAAAGACCTCTCACAGTCCACGTTTGAAGGACAAATCCAAAGTGCCTTCAAGCATGCAGTTGCAAATTCTGAGTGGTTTATTCTCATTGAGCAAAGAATCTCAACTAAATCAACATTAGTACATTCTGCATTTTTTAAAAGCTTCTTTGACAATACGCTGCAAATCAAAATAGCCTGTTTCGAAAGTAAGAGTGTCCAATTCGGAAAACAAAGGGCAAGTCTACACGTTGTTTGTTAATTTGCTGTGTGGATGCTTGTGGCCTCCCCAAATTTTGTGGATCTAGAACAGCCCCCAGACTACTCCACAACTTTCTTCCTGGATCCTGCATTTTTAGGTCCCTGAGCTTTACAGAAGCTTGGTGTGCAGCAGCCTGTAAGTTTTGAGTCACTTGTGCCCGTTGTATTGCCGGTAAATCGTCCAGCATTGAGTTGACTTCAGTAGCAAAATGGCCATTCCCTGAAAATATTAAAAAATTCTATTTGTAGGCCTTTAGTGGTTAAAATGTGTAGGCCTAAATGTAGAAGATGACATTACTTTACCATCTAAATTAATCAGTAAAACATACCCAAAATTGTGAACTTCGAACACAAATCATCCACTTTGCTGAAGACAAGATGCCCAGTAGGAATATGTGTGCCCTCCAAGAATGTGATTAGCTCCACCAAGGTTTTACAGGCCGATGTAACATGAAGTGACTGGATTTTAATCACTTGCACCTCTCGTGTCGTCAATGCTTTAAAAAACTTAATTCCAGCGTTTCCGTCCGAACCACTTAGATCCCCCTCTTGGAAAAATTCCAAGATGTCATCAAAAAACTCGTCTACATATTCAACTGATTTGAACCACGAGTTCCAACGAGTTAACACCGGCATTGGGAACTGCTTTACCTAGAAAATGTAAACACAATGTTGGATGGTTTATCCAGAAATAGGCTACATGGCTAGGGCCTAGGCCTAGCTCCTAGGCAGGCCCAATCCACTTTTGATTTTAACCTTAGTGTGCTAGAACTACTACTTGGCCTAGGCTAGTATCTATGGCCTAGGCCTAGCATCAGGATAACTTTGCTCAGGGACTTAAGCCTAAGTCTGAATATCACTAGGCCAGTAGGCCTAGGCCTAGGTCTGTACACTCATAGTAGCTAGGCCTAGGTTAAGGCCTAGGCCTGCACACTCTTAGGCTAAGGCAAGGCCTAGGCCTAGCCTAGTAATTATTAGGTTAGGGCCTAGGATTCAACCTTTGTTAAATAAAAAGCAAGTCCTCTTAGCCACTCATTCTTACCTTGCCACTCTTCTCTCCATACTTGTCTGCCAAATGTTTTGCGTATTGATTCTTACGCTTCCTCGTATTTAGGAATGCACTTTTTACTTTCACAATTACAGTGTTCAACTCGTCTAAAGCCTCCTGCCATATTACGCCGACCAAGTGAATTTTATGTGCCCAGCACTGTATATGAATCATGTCTTCGATGAGTCCATTCAATACCTTGTAACATTTAGTCATGTATCTGGCTGCGTCAGACACAAAAGCAATGACATGGTTATATTCTACTTCATATTGTGCAAGAGTATCAATCACTGCCTTTGCACATGAAGCTGAATCAGCTGAATCAAGTACCACAGATGGAAGAAGATGGATGGTTTGAGTAGCCCCTGGCTCTAGGGTTTTACATAATATGTTGTAAACGCATCTCCCTCCCTTGTCTGTAGTTTCATCTGTCATGATTAGGATATCTTTATCGCGAATGTTCGCTTTCATTTCGGTCCGTTTTTTTTTCACCAAGCTTGGGTACAATTTTACGTCTGATGCTGTTGGCAGACGGAAAATCCCACACCCCTCCCATACTTATTCCTCCAAGTTCGTATGTTAGGGTCATCAAATTTTTCCGGCGCAATATTGGCGCTTAAAAATGCCTCGGCAGTTTCTAGGATGTATTCTTCTCGCTCAAGTTTTATTTTTTTAGCACTTGACAGAGTTTCTTCGAGCGAGATTTGTTTGTTGTGCTCGGAAGTGCTTGTCGTAGCAACACAAGGCCTAGGCCTTGTTGCAGCATCTCGGCTTCGTTTATGCTTCTCACTAGCACAATGTTTGACCAGTGTATCTCTAAGTTCGTGGTCTAACCTGCAATTACACCACTTGCAAAACAAAGTTTTTGCAGAGGCATATACTCCTTCGTTTTTAAATTCCGCAGCTCTTTTCTCAACAGGCACTCTTACTTTCGGCATTTCTACAGCTAGGAGCTAGGCCTAGGCGCCTAGCAGCAATACACACGCAACTCAGCCCAAAACACTTGTCGTTCACGGTCGGTGACCTACTTTCCGCTACACTTGCCACGGCCCGGCGTCTGCTTGGAGCAAGTGAGTAGGAGGCGTGACGTCATAAAACTCGAAAGTCGAAACGAGAAAACATCGACTATCGATAGCGCACATTCGATTGGAGCAAAACTCGCTTGGCAAGAAAGTGGGCGGTACCTAAAGCTAAAACACAATTTTTACGTAAATCTCGCAATTTTGGCCTAGTTTTTTGACTAAACTTTGAAAATTCGCAGGCAGAGGTAAAATTCCGGGGATTTCGCGAAAGTTTCACTAAAGATATAGTATTTCGCGTTATAAGCCAAATTTAGCCAATTTCGCGTTTTGTGTTTTTTAAAATATTACTGCTAAAGGGTAACATAACCAACAAATTGAAAAACTGCAACTTCTAGAATGACTCTAAAATGCCATTTTGCGTTATCGCGGCCTACGAAATTTACATATCTCTGGTCATAGGGAAGGGGAGAAGGGCAATGTTTACTCATTACTTGGGATTTGGGAACGAAGCGATGAGTAGGTTGGTTTTTAAATATTTATTTTTGCTATTTGTTAATGTATATGTCGTAATATTTTTAGTATTATGGCTAATTTACGTAAAAACCTGCAGCACTATTGCCGGCCGAAGGGTCTGACTGGCAACCGACCAAGGGGGGTAAAAACCAGCCAGTTGGCAACCCTAATTGATGCGCATACATGATTATAGTTTGTAAGAAGCAAGGATTTTGCATTCGTGTTGAGGAATGCTAGAAGAGCACCTGATACCCTAAGATATAGCACTGTATTCTGATTCTCCAAACTTGATGCAAATTTGGGCTTTTGGCAGATATCCCTTTCTTCTGATTGTACTGGGAACGAAACCGTGTTTGGAGTCAAAACTGGACGTTGCTATGTGTTGCCATCAGGCGGCCATGATGGAATGACGTCAATCTTAAAGACTTATCAAAGATGTAGCTAATATAAAAAAAACTAAAATATATGATTAGACATGGGGATGCACATGATAATCAATATTATTGATCAATTATCATTGAATCAATAATGGATATCATTTTAATAATCGGTAACCAAAATTCATTATCGACAAATGAAATATTAATTAATTGGTCAATAGTGGCACGAAACAAAACTCTAAAGACGGAGATTATCTCACGTTGTGCCATGCACTGGCTGGGCTGATCCACTGATGGTGTCACACTTGAGATTTCTGTTTGAAAATGAACTAGGTATCAGTAGATAGAGGAAGCCAAACACATGACATCGAACACAGCGAGGCAGCAAGCGGAACGTAATTGTATTGTTTTGACTTACACTTGCCACACTTGAGGTTAAACTTATAGGTCGGTGACCTACACAAGGTCGGAACAGGCTTTGTTGGTGATATCGATATTATCGATAATATCGATTCGATAATCACATTCCCATTTTGATAATCGATAATAAAAAAAGTATTGATGTGCATCCCTAATTAGACACTAATAATCAATTAAAAAGAAAATGAACATTTAAGCCCCAAGGTGGCCGACATCTAGTGAGCGAATGTGAACCCAATGAAGTTTTTTTTTTGAAGTGAAGTTGTTTTTATTAAAGATTAAAAGAATTTCACAATTATTTCTGGAAAATCAAGTATGTTATTAATTTATAGTTAGTGTACCATGCAAGAGTCAGATTACCTTGATCATTGGCCAGTGGTTCCTCCAGAAGAGCAAGAAGGATCGAGTCATCAACCACGAAGTAACGGAAGCGTTGGTCGGAGTTGCAATGCTTGAGGATTGCTGCTTCGTCTAGCAGGGAAGACAGAGAGGTGGGGCCCGTGGGAGATGGAAAGCAGCCCACCTACAAACAAGCCAACTCATACAACCCTGCTTACTAGCACCTTCATTTCAATCACAGTCAACCCTAAGCATAAGACACATTTTAAGTAGGTACATGGGGAGTTTGGTAGCATGCAATGGAAGGATTCAAACAGAGATAGGAAGGACGCAACAAGCTGTTGGGTCATTCCTATCTATTTGGGACTTGATATGGAACAGAGAAGAGCAAGGTTAGTACCAGTACCAGTCATACTTTCTTTCAATACTACTGACATAAAGCCGGGTCCAAACGGTGTGTGTATTTCACAAATGTTGGTGCATATTTTGTGAGTTTCACCAATGCTCATTAAAATCATTGACACACACGACACATTCACCATTGACCAGATGTCGGCATTTGCAAGCATGCACCAACATTTGACTTGCCTCCAGAAGACGTGTCCATACGTCCAACATTTGAGCTTAATATGCGAGCCGGAAAGGAGAACAAACCCTTAGGGTGACAAACTAAATTGCAACAGATTTGAGTGGAGGTGGAAGTGAAATTTCAAGCGAGTGGAGATAATAGCAGTAACTCAACCCGATACAAACGAACGTAAAAGTGGAGATAATACCGCATATTGGGTAGGCCTAGACCAAACGCTAACATTAAAACCCAAGCTGGATTTAAAAAATCTGGAGATTTACACATAAAATACCCTGATACATAAGTTGATACGAATGTATACATACACAAACTTACTTTCACTGTAGAATATGTAATGTCCGTCGTTTATTACTGGTGAATCATCACTTTTATTACGGCGAAGCAAAAACTTAAGAATTTCAGTATCCACGTTGATTTAACCCATTGGCTTAAGAATTATTTTTCCCCTATCTGGCCATAGAAAAACTTATTATTTTGGTAAAAATCATTTTTTTTTCAATTTTAGTTAAAAATGCCAAAGTATTTTCACAATTCATCCATTTCCTATTGAATAACTTATTTGTGTAGTTATATTAGCCTATTTATTTACCGCAATCATCACGTCATTACCATCAACATCACTTTCAGATGAACTGTCAACACTGTTTTTGCTACGCTCGGCCTACTATTATTGTCTACTATATCTACATCACTATCAGCATTATCATAACGCCTATCTATCTCGGAAAAGTCATGTTCATTATCTGATACTATATCACTTCCACTATTTTGTTGTAAATCATAAAGAAAATCTACGTCCACTGTGTTGTGTTTACGGGTCGCCATGTTTGCAATCAACAGGGTTAGTCCGGCAGCCGGCGTCCTTGGCAATCTCCGCGCTTGACATAACTTACGCGTGGCGCTTTCTGTGTTGAAAACTTTGAACCACTTCGATACAGTCACGTAGCCAGTGAAAAGCACTGCATAACGATACCAAACTCTTCATAGTAGCGCCAACGGGAGACGAGCGGCAAATTTAAACTTTTACGGCTACTTACGGCTACGAGGCTCTCTCGTATGTCTCGTTTACGGCCCGTACGCACTGCTACGAGAGAGTCTCGTAAGTCTAAGCCAATGGGTTAAAGGGGTATTCACCCGCTAAACTCAAAAAATATATTTCATTCAGGCTAACTAGTTATGAATTTAGAAATTAACATAAAAATTATTGGGTCCACCATGACCATGACACATGGTGAAAAAAATGAAAATGAAATGAAAAAATGAAAAATCCCCCCAAAAAATGTAACACTTAGTATTTTTCAAGCTATGTCCCATCGGCAAAAATCTCCCCTAATAAATAACATGGGGACGATCTTTATGCCCCGTGACCTTGGGAGGATTTTGATAACAAAAAATTGGCCATTATTGACATACTCAACAGCTTTTTCTGTAAATCCTGTATATTTTGTTTTGTAATTTGGGCAAGTGATTCGGTCAAAATATGCTGACTACCAAGACGGGGTGTGATTTTGGAATGCATATATTTGCGTGTTTGAGTGTACATTTGTGCACAGTTTCAGACCGTAAGTTGTGAAGGGCCATTTTAGATTGGTACGATGCTCTAGTATCAATGTGGAACAAAAAAGAAACAGGTTAAAGCCGATTTAAGAAATTTCCCAAAACGTCAATTTTTGCAAATATTTATATAAGAAAAATTGAAAATTTCGTGTAAAATCACAGTTACGAGATATCATTTTTTAAACGGTAATTTTAGTGTAGTATTATGCTATAGATTATGTGGTAATTTTTTTTTTTTGGGAAGTAGCAAGGATTTTTTGCACCCATTCTATGTTCCTACACTATCTCAACCACCTCAATAGCAGGTGGAGATAGTGGAGCCACCCACCCACTTAGTGGTAGAAACAAACAAGGTGGTCGTGGAGAAGGCGGTATAAAAGAACACCATTTCGTTCCACCTTCTAGAAAAAGTGGAGGTTTCAGGAATTAGTGGACTCAAATGAACAGCCCTATAGTTTTTTGCTAACTTTGACTAAAATGTTGATAACTTTGCTAATTTTTGTCCAGTTTTTTTAAATGTTGCCCTAAAATGTTCACAACTTTATACCGCCCAAGAAAATGTCAAAACATGAATTTTAAAAAAATGTGCCATTTGCTAGTAAAAGCTCCGTAATAATCCAGTTATGTCCTTCGCATTCAAGAGGTTAATAGCTAGTGTCAAGATTATATAAAAACTGATTTCTCAATGACATTGATTAGGAAACAATCCCGTAGGTTTTTATTTTTATTTTTAATACAATCCAGAAATTAACTGATATTTTAATTCCTAATTGTATTAAAAATGAAAAATATTAACTGATGTTCTAGTCTCCAACTACAATCTCTGTCAAAGGTTTGGTAGAGATGGCATGTCGTGTGAGATCTTGTGAGGGGAAGAGGCCACTGAACATCCTTTGAGTTGTGATAGATTTACCTACCAACGCCAACATTTGTGCTGGACGTCAAGCCACACAACGTGGCAAACTTGCTCCAACACAAAGTTTTGTCAAATACACACGTCGTCTGTACTGGCTTAAGACATGGAATGTGAAAGTTTTTGAGAAGCATTGTAGGCAAGACCAGATGGCACCGAATACAGAATGGGGAAGTACTCCTTTTTCCTTGGCCCTTCATAAACAACCTATTGAACATTGACTGTATTTGTTTTGAATGATTGATCAATAATGTACTACTTGATTGGAGGCAGTCCTATAAATTTTATTGAGCAGATTGGTAGGGCTGTGCGAGCAGCGATTTAAAAATTCGAGCGAGATTCAAGATCGAACAAGATTGAGCAAGATTTGAGATATTATGATCGATGTATAAAAATTCACCATCATTAGGCCTAGGCCCTAACTATCATACATTTTCCGCGTGCACGCTAAAAAACCAGGCATTTTGGTAAAGTCATCTCCAGAAGTAGATAGGCTTAGCCTAGGCTAGAGTAGGGCAGTGATTACGTTCCTTGGCTTATATCTTGCACAATAATAATATTACAAATATCAAGAACAGCGCATTCTTGTCTTAAAATGTCCAGGGATTCTTCTGATGTATTTTTAATCATGTGGGGAAAACGTTTTAGGGGTAGGCCTAGCCTAGCCTAGCCTAGCCAAACCAACCAACACAAACAATCAACATCACTTTCCGATGAAAAATCATAAGAAAAGATCAATCAAATTAAGTGGCAATGAAACTCTCATAGCCAAACCTGAAGACAACACATAAAAATCAACATTAATAATGGTTTCTTATGATCTTAAACTGTTTAAAATACACGCGTTTTCGTTAGGTCGCCCTAGGCCTAGGCGTACGGGATACACTTGGACCGTTAATATCACCATCACTTCCCGATGAAAAATCATTACAAGATCGATGAAATAAAGCAGCAATGCAACTTACATAGCCAAACCTGAAGACAATACATCAAAATGAACATTAGTACCAGTTTCGCCCTGCCTACGGGATACATTTGGACCGTTGCTTTCCAATGAAAATTCATTATAATCCTGTCAAATAAGAATTTTTGGAGGAAATAATTGCGATGTCGCTGAATTTTTGCAGAGACCTTCCTTATATAATAATAATCAACATACTAAAACTCGCCTACAATCGGACTGGAGCTTCGGCCGCCATATTGGAAAATGGCGGCCAAAATTTGTTGGTTAGCGAATATCTCCAAATTGGTTGGTAAATTGGTACGTAAAAGGCGTATTTTATAGTTTTGTTAGGGACAAAGGTTACGTCACAAAATCGTGGTTTATATATTGCTTATTGGAGTACCAGCCGATTTCCTAATTTTCACGCCCGGTATCAAACAATGCCCAGAAAAATCTGTAAGAAATAGATTTAAATACAAAAGGACTTTAGTACGGGTTTCATGAAAGCTTCCATTAGTATTTTAAAAAATCAGGTCTGCAAAATGGGCTTTTGCATTTACCTGGAATTTGGGTTTCTACATTGTTGGCATTTTCTCAAAAATGCCATATTTGACTGTCCATTTTTAAGCAGTAAATAGCATTGGAGGAAAAATTCTTTCAACACACATTGAAGTGACTTAAATATCATTATCATTCATTATTTAGTAAATAAAGCTATTTAAATACAACACATTACAAGATACAAAAATATTAATTTACAATACCAAATTTACAAATAACGATGAGATAACAACCAAAGTTTTAATTCAATATGGCTGATCATTCTTAATATCTACAACATCAAAGTGAATGATGTAACAAAAATAGTGTAAAAAAAAGCACGAAAACAGTATTCATGTTGTGAATATAAGGATTTATCAGCCATATTGGATTTAAACTTTAGCAGTAATCAGATAATTATTTAAGTAATTTCAATGTGCATAGAAATAAATTTTCCTCCAATGCTATTTAATGCTTAATAAAGGACTTTCAAATACGGAACTTTTGAGGAAATGCTAACAATGGAAAAACCCTAATTCCGGGTAAATGCAAAATCCGATTTCGCAGAACCGATTTAAAAAAGTACTAATGGAAGCTTTCATGAACCCCGGTACAGAAGTTCTTTTGTATTTTAATCGATTTCTTATGGATTTACCGGGCATTGTTTGATGCCGGACGTGAAAATTAGGAAATTAGCTGGTACTACAATAAGCAACATATAAACCACGATTTTGTGAAGTAACCTTTGTCCATACCAAAAATAAAGAAAACACCTTGTTTGTAGGGAATGAGGAATATTTTTGCCATTGAGACATTTTGTCTATTTCCAACTAATTTGGAGATATTCGATAACCAACACTTTTTGGCCGCCATTTTCCAATATGACGGCCAAAGCTCCAATCAGATTGTAGGGGAGTTTTAGTATGATGATAAGTATTATATAAGGAAGGTCTCAGCAAAACTTCAGCGACATCGCAATTTTTTTCCTCTAAACGTCAATATAACATCTTATTTGACAGGATTATTACTTAGTAGATCGATAAAATTATGCGTCGATGACAGCAAAATCTTTTTCACCTAAAGAAAATCCACCACCATCAATAATAACTTTCTTGCTATCTCAAGTGTCGAGAAAGATCCACCATTGTAAGCTTTTGCGAGTTCTATGAAAAGTCGATTTATCGAAAATATATTACTTGCGACTTGCGAGCAATTTCGACTTCTCGATAATGACATTAGAGACTCGACTTTTCAAGACTCGAATGTTCGAGATTAATACAAAGCAAATCGAGCAAACGTCCAGCAGGCAACCCTGCTCGAGCTCGACTCAAAATATCGAGTCTCGCACAACCCTACAGATTGGCCTTGTACGGGTCTGACCTGCTAGAGTACGAGTGTGAGAAGTGCCTTGTACGGGTCTGACCTGCTCGAGTACGAGTGTGAGAAGTGCCTTGTACGGGTCTGACCTGCTAGAGTACGAGTGTGAGAAGTGCCTTGTACGGGTCTGACCTGCTAGAGTACGAGTGTGAGAAGCGCCTTGTACGGGTCTGACCTGCTAGAGTACGAGTGTGAGAAGTGCCTTGTACGGGTCTGACCTGCTCGAGTATGAGTGTGAGAAGTGCCTCTGCTGCGTCGCGGACCCTCATCGACGCAGGCTTGAGCTGTTTCTCCCCCTTGGTTCGCACAGGTTCTCCCGGCTTCCCCTGAGACTTGGACCCCGAGATACCGAGCTCCACCACTTCCAGCACCGTGTGAAGACACTCCTTGTCTTGGAGGAGGTACGGGTGGGCAAGGAGCCACGCGCACAGGCAGTGGAACGCTGCCACGATCGATGAGTGGAGGTCTTTAGAGTGCGAGGGCGGCGGCCGCCAGCATTGGTACGTGATGTAGTCGCACACCCACTTGACGGCACGCTTGCACTCCAGCATGTCTGCAGCAGAGACCCTGCCTTCATCCTTGCACACGACAAAACTGCACTAACTTGGGAATGGTATTTATTTTAGAAAGGTATATATAAATAACAGGTGTAATGTATAACCCCATTATTAATCACCTTACTGTGATGTTTTGTTCCGAAACAAGTAAGTACTGAAATAAATTAGTGTTTTTAGAGAGTCTACCAAATTAGTTACACTTTCATAGAACTAATTATCACTGTCCCCCAGTGGTTCTGTTAGCATCAATGCACAAATAATGTCCAACCAATTATTGGTAATTGAAATAAAAGCTTGCTGGTTGGCAATAAAGATCATTTGCTAGTGTTGTACATATAAGCCAACATTATTTGTTTACCAGTGAGCACTAGGAATTTAAGTACAAAATGTGTGAAATCAAACTCATATTTAAATAACAATAAGTGTGGAAAAGGCCAACAAAATTATATAAATAAATTCATATTTTTTAAGAGTCTACTCACTCAGTGACATTACTTTCTCATAGTACTTTGATCTTGTGATCATGTTATTGCTCACATATTCATTAGAGGGATTTCACCGTCAAAAATTGCAAAAAGATAATACATAAGTAAATAAAATTGGGAAAAGGGACAAGTTTAAAAAAGGCTCTCAATTCAGAGAATGTTATTAGTTTGTCAAAATAAGTAGGTTGTTTATTGTTTGTGGTGATGGTAATTAGTACAACATTGAGTAGCATTGAGATTTACTTGAAAGTGCAGCAAAATTATTTTGTGATATTTTTTAGAACGATTATAATTAAATTTTAAAACAATTTAAACAAGTTACAAACTACAGTACAAATTAGTTACTTCATGTGTTTAAAATAAAAGTTACATTATCCAAAAAAAAAAATGAAACAAAAGGTGATAAAAAAGTGAGTGAGTGGAAGCCTTCATTACAAAAATAGTAAGATTTCTAATGATACTGTACCAATCTTAAAACAGTTAATAGTAAGGTTGAATACCTGAGTCAGGAATGTGAGTTCGAGCCAAACCGGATAGCAGTTCAAGAGCAGCAAGAGACACCTGAAGATCTGTCTTCCATGATGAGATAAGTCTGTGGCAGACGAGGTATGTCGCTCTCACAAACAGGGCGTGTGCACAATCTAAATCAATAATACACATACACGGTGTATTACATTCAAACTCCCATGTACCAAGTTATTGTAAATAATATTGTTTTATTAACACTATAGTAATTAACAGATCAAACTTATGTGTATGTGTTGTTATGGCTGAATTGGCGGTAAAAATATACAAAATTTAGATGAAAGTGGTGTAGGCCCTATTTTTTCCTTGTCAATTTTGGGAGTGGGATCCTATAAAGAACTTGAAAAGAACAATAAAAACATATGAGAACTCGAGAAAGGTATGTGAGGTGAACTAAAGTTATTGATGTTTTAGTTTTTCCCAAAAGCGGCAAATTGATGCTAAAAGTGACAGTTCTTGTTTTAGGGGTGTACATTTATTATTTACCTCAAAATGCCTGCCTCGGTTTATATAGCCCACATACACAAAATAATTTGTGATTTGATTATGAGAATGTGAACAGTTACCAAATAAATCTTATCTGACTAGAAAAATAAATAGACAATATGCATCCTAATTGAGAAATTATTTTTTTAAACTAATTTCTTGATCTAATGTAAGCCTTTCTTTAGAGTAGCTCCCCATCGGTATGTTGGTATCAGTTAACCACTACCTGACCATAGGGTAAACAATCCCGCCTGAGAACCATTACAATGTATGTCCTCGACCAGAAGTTAATCAACATTAATGAAGATCATAACAAATATCGATGTAAAGTCCCAGCTCTCGAACTCATTAATGTTTGTGTAAATTCAAAATCTAACAAAATCAATTGTTTTCGTTTCTTACTCCAAGTGGTTAATGACACACTGATGAACGTACAGACCGGTTATGGTTGGTAATTGTTGTGGTTAGCAGAATCCAGCAGGTGTTAATGTGGGGGGGATTTATACCAGGCACTATTGCCACTAGAAACTAGCAGCATTGGTTACAACAAGCTAGCAGTTGTTAAACAAAACAGAAGTTAATCGTTAAAATTGATCCTGCACCTTCCATAAGAGGCGCGTCCTAATATTCAGCGGCTTTACTTACAAGCAATTCCATTGTCCCAGCACAAAAAGCAGATTGATTGCGGGGCAGTCCGCTTACTAAGCGAAGTCAGTCGCTGAATATTCACACGCGGCTTATCATTGGTTAATCGGTACCGAGATCAATCAGGAATGAATGAAATCTTTTAAAACAGTATTGGTAGATAGTTAAGAATTTTTCAGATAGAGAAAGTCTTATCCGAGTGTTTAGTTCTGTTCAAAACTTAACATGGTATTATTTAGTACTTTATTGTATTCCCATTTGCTGGCACAGTTTAAAGTAATAATATACCTAGTTAAATATTTTTACAAAATTTGTTTATGGAAAAGCAAACTAGGACCATTAGAGAGTGATGGATTAAGTCCATTACTCGAGTCAATCAGTCTTTTATCTCAGGCCTGTACCATAATTCTTATTCAATCCTTACTAATATCTACTTTTATAATTGAACATAGCCTAAGCTGTAATTTTTAAAACAAAATTACTTTTCGACAAAAATTAATAATTAAAGTGCCCATTAAGAAAAGGAATATTTGAGGCTCTAGTGTTAAACAGGTCGAGTAGTTGAGAGTAGTGCAAAGCATTCCACTTAGTGAGTTACTTTTGTTTAGTCCAAGCGGGATGTTGTTGAATGCGTGGGCTGCATCTTCCCCCCAATCCTCTCCAGTACTCGAAGTAGACCACTCTGACGCTAAGGTATGATGTCAACCAAAACACATACCACACAAAACAAACAGAAAAACAACAATAAATAAATGAAGAAATAAAGAAAAATCAAATAATGATAATTAAATGGTAGGAAGATAGAAAAATAATATTAGGCTTACTATAATAAAACTAAAATAATGCCAGAAAATCAAACAAACAAAAATATAGCGTAATTTAATGTGGAGAAAAAAGTTCCCCCAATCCTCTCCAGTACTCGAAGTAGACCACTCCGACGCTAAGGTATGACGTCAACCAAAACATATACCACACAAAACAAACAGGAAAACAACAATAAATAAATGAAGAAATAAAGAAAAAACAAATAATGATGATTAAATGGTAGGGAGATAGAAAAATAATATTAGCCCTACTATAATAAAACTAAAATAATGCCAGAAAATCAAACAAACTAAAATATAGCGTAGTTTAACTTGGAAAAAAAAGACATGCTTAGCACAAAGTAAGCGTACTTTTTTAAGTTGTTAGTGCAGACAGTAAATATGTTGAGATGAATAATAAAAATTGTTACGATATGAAGTTTTTGAGATGCATTGTAGGTAAGACTAGATGGGACCGAATACGGAATGAGGATATCCAAGATCAAGTAGGCGTGAGAAACTTAATGGAGCGAATTGGAGAGAGAAGATTAAAGTGGTTCGGACATGTCAGAAGGATGGAAGGAGCAAGATTACCAAGGATGATGGAATTGGAAATTCCAGGTAGGAGACCAAGGGGCAGACCACAACAACAATGGCAGAATAGTGTGAGAAAGGATGTAGAACAGAAAGGAGGAGACTGGAATGTGGTGAAAGGAGAGGAGTGGTGGCAGGACAGAAGAAGATGAAGAGACCTGTCTTCAATGCCGACCCAACGCAGAGTTGGACATGGCAACAGATAATGATGACGTATAGTATTTATTAAAATGATGTCTTAGGATTTGAATTTCAAGTGTTTTCAAAGGTAATTTATTTTGCCAATGTTTTTAGTGAATCACCAAAATTGTTGATTACCAACACTGGGTAAGATATTCTATCAGGCAACTAGTCGAGTCGAATATTCCTTTAACTGCAAAGAGTCAAGTCTTATTTATCACATACTACCTATAGCCGTTCAGCAAAGGATTTTTATTCCGTATAGTCCCGAATATAGGCCGAACCTGAATATATGCTAGTGCCATAACTTTTCTTGTTGAAACATAAAGAACATACATGCATAATAGAGGTGTGCAAACAACAGATTTTTACTTCAAATCGAATACGAATCAAATAGTGATGAAGTGTTCAAACTTTAAACATTTGAATATTTCAAGTTCGAATAATAGAACAATTATTATTACCATTTAAACTGGCCTATCTTCATTTAATAAATTGACGCTTTATTGAGATTTCAAATTAAATTCGAGATGCAAGTATTGAACTTTCCGATTGACGTAACACCTTAAACACACTACAAGTAGTGTAAAGAAATAGAGCTACCTGCTAGAGCACACGATTTCTAGATTCAGCCTCTGTTCTGAGTGGTTGAACTACTTGTTCAAATGAATTTGAATAGTTCGGAATTCGAATACGGACAGTTTGGTTTCGAATCGAGTTTGAACACTTGATATGTTCGTTCAAATTCAAATTTTCGAGTACTTGCACACCTCTAATGCATAAGCATATGCATATATAAGCTGGTAAGGGACTTTGATACTTAAAATTCAATTGAGCCGCTATAATTCGGGCTAACTGTGTCCAGACATAGCCCGGATTAATAAAAAAACAGCTTAATCATATAAAGTGGTTTTATTGCGATTTAAACGATTCTGAAACATTTTTGAAGGTCACTCATTATTCTCAAGCATAAACGAAAGATAAGGCATACTGAAAAGAAGAGAATTAGGTAGGACTACGGTACGCAACACTATCTCCATAGTAGTTCCAAGCCCAGTAAAGAGTGAAGTGTGGTGCAAAACAGCTCACTCGGCGAAAAGAACCTGTCTGCAGTGAGATATCGCTACATCATCACGGGCTCCGCAGAAGAAACAGGCCGCGTGAATAATGACGTAGGCACAAGTACGGAGGAAATAGACAGCAGGAATAACACTGCGTAAAAATATATATATTTTGGCCCGGCCCAAATTATCCAGAAACCCAAATTTACGGGGCTTTACTGTAATGAAAAACAATAGGCTTATATTGAGGACAATACGGTATTATTTACTATTTAGGCTAACCACAACTTATTAACTAAATGCATTTTTTCAGTTCTAGCATTTCAATCAGAAAGTGAAATTTTTAAAACACTCCCAAATCACAATGATTGATTGTATTTTAAATAGTTTCTCAACTGCTGACGATCAACTTATTTGTTAAGCTTGGTCGATATTATCCCTCCGCTCATCCCACAGTTGCATTGCATTGTGGTTACATATTATTCACTAAAACTTGGTGACCTAAAAAGTCGCAATATCTCTTGGTGTGTTGGCTTGTTGTTTGCACAATGGTAAATTAACTAAACTGATAAAACTGAGAATGTATATTGATTAAATTATTGGTACATTTGTGTTTTATTTTATTAGCTACTTTTGGATTACATACATAATGGCGCAACAAGTACAACCATTGTAACGTAAGCACTGTCAAGAATAGAGTCTATGAGTATAGTAGATTTACGTTTCAAAGTAATAGAACACGATTTTATAATGATGTGCTTTACATACGTAACTGTACACTAAAAACCAACTCGACTCAACGAACATAAAAAATCAATAGTATCGGTATGCCAAGGTTCACATCATCAATGAATGATCCATGCTTCAGGAATAGGTCTAAAATCTAAATGCAAAATGTTTCCTTTTAAGACCTAAAGCCAAGCAGAAAATCAATTTGAAATAGAAAATAGAAATCAATAGAAACTTTCATACTTCTAGCCAACAGTAGTATAACAATTCCTAGGAGACGATAAATTACATTGTTACAGATTATGTTATTTTGTTAAAGGATGTAGCATTGCGTGTATATGCAACTTCCAGGACCACCATTAATGGTTTTATTCCATGACAAAGACCTTGTTGTGAAGAGGATTTCACCCTCGAAAGTAACTACCATTGTTACCACAGAGTTTGCAAAATGATAAGTGAAACTCAATTACATGTCATCTACTGTCAAGACATAGGCCTGACTCCATTAGTATTAAATTCAAGCTAAGAGTATAATTAATATTAGTGATGACATCGAGTCCAAAAAGTCCGAACCGGTTCCTCCGCTCCAGAACCGGATCTTAAAAAAAAGTTTTATTTATAAATTTTTTTTAAAGTTACAATTTACAATCAACAAGTCAAAAGTGCCCTTTAATATCATTATCATTCAACATTAGCCAAATTGATACACTATTTTCTGTATTTATTAGTTCAACAGTGCAGTTTGTTTTTTCAAGCTAATATCATCACATAATCTAAAGTATTTGTTATAATTTAAAATGCCATTTAATTCCTGTTTTTAATAAAGTCAATCCCAATAACTTATGAATTTTACTAATAAAATACACGGACAATATAACATAACCAACAATGTTTTTTGCAAATGATAAGAAATGTAACAAAAATCAAGTTGAATTTAACTGAATATACAGCGCCTGCCATAAGCAGCTCACCTCTATCACCGATCGGGCCACCATGTTGCATTTTAGTGCTGCCATCTATCTTTGCTTGGGAACGCGTTTAGGTAGTGTTGGTAGTTAGATCTCAAACAAAAATACTACATCATAGGCAGTATTAGGGATGAGACGTGTACACGTGTACATTATTTAAAAAAAAAATACACGTCTTCTTTCAATTGACATTGTTCAGTCGTCGAGATTTCAGATTTCAAAATTCTATTTTGAAATACGAGCTCTTTCAGTCAGCCGCCGCCGCCGCCTTCCCGCAAAACGGTAAGTTGGTTGCGATCCCTTGCCAGTTGCCACGGTGGCCTTGCCTTCCCCCCCCCCCCCCCCTCCCCTGACCGGCCAACACATTCCAGATGGTTCCAGACCGCTCGTCGCCCGCCGCCCGCTTAGTTGTTTACGCGTGTTGAGATTTGAGTCAGTGACACATGACTGTTTATTGTTTAGAATATCTCTTGAGTGGAAGTTCTTTGATAAGATAGACGCAGGAAAGAAGGTTAAATGCCGACTGTGCGCGAAGGAGTTGCTGCACAATTCAAGTATCACGGGAACTATGGTAAATCACAAGCCTTATCTCCCCCCCCCCCCCCCCCCGCCATCACGCAAGCCTCAACCATACCATCACCCTTTTAACTTTCTAGGTCAATGAAACATCAGCCACGTCATTTACTGACTGATAAACTGAACCGAACGCCGTCGCCGTGAATACTGTTCAGAATGCAATAAAAATATACAGTAATAAATAAACATGTCCAACTTTTTTTCAGATATCTTAAAATATACATAGTACACGCGTGTACACGTGTACACGAACAGACAGCCAGCGTGTACACGTATAGTAAGACGCTTTTGCCCATCCCTAGGCAGTATTTTTGTCCAAGGTTACACTACACAAAATCACGCCATGTAGACTTTGATGATGGACTCAAGTTATCCGGATCTAAAAGGTCTGGAACCGAATCCATGTTTTACTACCCAATGTCATCACTAATACAAAATACCAAAAACAAACCATGTATTGTCAAAATGTATTAACAGCATTAAGCCCAGATGGAGTAAATGATTTTAAATTACACATAGTGGTTCTAGCCTCTAGGTATCGGAAGAGATGTCTCTTTCTCAAACAAACCATGGCTCTGTTGTCTTCAGAAACACAGATACTGATCGGTAAAGTATCAAAGATCCTGAAGATGGTAGAGCAATCAATCACTAATGAAAAGTAGAATGGGTTAATTTAACAACCATGTATTACTCCATCGGTTCATTATGGCATTAATAAATCTTAGCCATCAGCTATCGGTCCTGAAACCCTACAATGTCATACACAGCAACATTTGTGACTGCCAACAATCCTAACAGGGCCTATATTCTCCAATTCTAACCACTTTTCAGGCCTAGCTCTTCAAAAAGGTTGCTAAGTACTTCCAAGTTACCTGAAGAAAGCAGGTTAGGCACAGGTTCGGGCGTATCAGGCAATGGTTGAGTTACAGGATTGCAAGCCTCAGCAGCAGCAGCATCTGTCACGGCTAACAACAAGCCACCTGCAACAAAACATTACTTAAAACCTCACTAGGCTTGTAACCAATTTGGTCTAGTAGCTCTTCAAATACAGAAGTGAGGTGCACCAGTTGTATTTCGGGCTGACAATTTAACTAACTCTTTCCAACACCCTGATTTAACCACTGAATAGAATTACTTGAAATCATTTTAGTAGAAAAGGAGCATGCAAAATAGCAAAGAGGGAAAAATAGTAAAAAAGGGAGTGTAAATAACATCTGTTTACATTACTGTCAACACAGATAACAGAGTACACTACGTAGTGTACTCTATTATCTGTGCTGTCAAGGTACATCGCTTCACAGGTAATTTTTTGTCCATATTGTGATGGCCACCACACTTCTACAAACTTAATTGATATTCATTCACATCTCCATTAGTTTCACCTCGGGGTTGCCTCAGTTCTCTGACGCGTTGTGTCCGTCAGAGGGGCTGACGATGTGCTCTGATAGTGTATTGACTGATTAGTCTTAAGTCCGACTCTCTGTGAGGCCCAACACTTCATGTTTCGCCTCCCAAACAAGACACCCAGAACCTGGCCGTAGCATAGTCTTTAACTGTTAGCGGCCACAGGGGTGCAGCAGCAGTTTAATCACTTCATTATACTATTTGGGACTGCTAACTGCTAACTTAGCTTTCTTAGCACTGACTGCTAAGAAAGCTAGAGACATGGCAGGACATTACACACAAACATGGGTAGAAGGGGAGGTTGCCCTAGCTACCATCAGATATATACTGAGCTATCAAACTCAAGTTGTCAAAGAGAGAAGAAGTAGTCATAACCAAAGCAGTTATACTCCAGTGCTATATTAAAACCAAGACCACGAACAAACCAGCGATCAGGCGATAAGTCAGAACATCTTTATTATGTATTAAGTACGTAAATATCTTGAAACGAGGGTCAATGACTTTAATGGATTTCATTATTGCTCTATAATCATTTTATAAAAGATGACTGTACCGTAATGTAAACATGATAACCATTATATAAAGTCACTTTAAATAAATAAATAAATAAATTTTATTTAGAGTCTGCCCACTCAGTTATATAACTGATTTTCAGTGGGGGACTTTAAATCAAAGCGACCAAGCCAACCCTGCAGGCCCCGACGCAATCGACGAGTGAGCGATAACCAACCAAAGATCGATATTTTTAATAGGAAATATAGCAATCAGTGGTATGGACAGTGCGAACACCCGCGAATCAACGCCAGAATCAACAAGGCCGATTCAGAACAACTTTGAAATTTATTATGTGCTTCGTTGCTAGGACGGCTCCAAAGTCACCGTTTACAAACTCCTAAGACTAGAACTGATGGACTTAAGTCAAAATCAGAAGTTAAAAAACTTCTGACTTAAGCGGGAATCGAACCCTGGACCTTCTGCCTTGGAAGCAGATACGCTAACAACAAGACCAACGAGCCACACACACACACACACACACACAGCTTTAAGCCCTTCTGGCACTACATTACCAGAGATCCATTCTCGTCACCACCCTCATATTTTTTTTTCAACAAAACAGGCTAGTTAAAATGTTAGTGTAGTTTAAGATTGCCTCATACTTTGAAACCACCTGCCAGTTCTCCTAGACAGTTATATTTGACTACTCTTTCAATAAGGGTAACGTATAATAATATCCTTTCGTTAAAAAGCAAGTATACTATCATCTAGGCTGATTGTTCTGTCAACCAATCTGGTGGAGGCAAATTATTTATAAATTAAATGCCTGTTGGCTGCGGTGGCGACCAGCTCGTTACTATATAAAATCAATATTTGAGTAATCATATGCTAAATTAGATAATTAATTCAATTAACCCAATTAATATTCGTGAATGTAACCCCAAGGCTTAATTAAGATCCGGAGCATCAAATCAAAACATTAGTGGTTGAAAGGTAATGCTGTAAGTGAGAGTAAGGGGAATAATTGCTATAATTAGCTAATTAAGACAGAACAACATTTTTCAGATCAGTTAAGTAGATAAATACGTAAACCCGTTGGTAACTTAGGATTGTTGGTTATGAAAGGTTATGATGAAGTATATTAAAGAAGAAATTTGAATCTTTAGTTCAGATTTTGCCTATCTAAATAACGTTGTATGAGTTTATCATTGGAATTAATTAGTTTCCCCTCAATGATCAGCTAGTCTAACTGTGGCCATGGTCTACGTGCCGAGGAGCAACGGGGGAACTGAGAGGGGTGGAAGATACCAAAAGCTGGTAAAGCTGCACAGAGTAAGATACTAGGAAAACGCTAAAGTCCCGTCGCGTTGTTGAGCGAGCACCGGTACGTGCAACAACGACCCGAGTACGACATTCCCATAATGTTACATACCAATAAGTCTTTAAGGTCTTGACCGATTTAGCTGAAAATTTGTAAAATAGGAGAGAATGTTGTATTTATTGACCCTGCAAAATTTCATAACGATCGGAACAACGATCGGATTTTGTTCAAAAACTATACAGCAACCCGCCTAGGTGGTATGTACATGTGTGAAAAATGTCATATCGATCAGAGAAACGGTGCGACCTGTACCAAAGCAGTAACAGAAAAAAAAAAAAACAAAAAACAAAAAAAAAAAAAACAAACGAACCAAAAACAAAACAAAACAGACATTCGAGCCATAAGAGTCAAGTGGAGACGCTCGCTAGGCTCGCTCTAAAATATCAAGGTCAAAGTCGAGACTGACAGGGCTAACGAATCAACAGAGCAGTTTTCTTAAGGTGAATGCGATAGCGAGTTGAGGGTGGTGGTAGAAGCAAGTAGGGATATCACGTGGAACACCGAGTTTTTAAAAAGAACCGGAGTAGGGAGGAAAGGCAGAATAAGCCCGAGGGTAGGAAAGGAAGGTGTCCGAGTGGGTGCACGCCGATGTGAGGCCGTGATGGCCAGGCTCTGGCTGGGTTATTTGCATATTCGCATGGTCGGGGATATTACCCTACCACTGGACGGGATGTGGTACTTTTAACATAGTCCTAGGCTTCACCACTTGACAACTGTAATAACCACATGACAAACCAGTAATTGTTCAAAGATTATTTCATAAACACGTGTTGATTCTACGACTCACGCGAATTCAGTGACTTTTGGTACCGTAAGTGTCAACTGTTATCATGCCAAACAGGAAGCGAATGTTATGCCAGCATTAAGTAACACTCACCTAACAACATCTGAGCATTCTGAGCATCTTGTTCAACTTGAAGAGCATTGATGAGGAGGTTGACAAGGCGGGGTTTGAGGGAGGCGAATGTAATGCCAGCTTCCTTGATTAACAAGTTTTGGAAGTGAAGAGGTAATACCACCATAGATAGAAGTAGCTGGATTGAAGCACGGCGCAGCTCCGCTTTACCCACCCACGTTGATCTAGGAAAGAAGATTATGTATAAATATTTTTGAAAAACCTTTGAAGATAGTTGTACACCCGGGGACACTTTCAAATCAAGACGTCTGGAAGATACCTTTTTTGCCGACATCCCATGGTCAACTCTCTGTGCACGTGATTTGTATCGCCTTGTGAACTGCATTACCGATCGATGTAAGCCCCCTAGACTATTTGAAGTTATTAATATTATTTAGGGGGCTTTGAAAGACTCTTGGTCAGCAAAATAGTCAGTATCTAGAAGGCAGATAGAAGAAAAATTACTTTTTATAAAAACAAAAACAGAAAACAAACTCTGGTTAGTGACCGCTGGTTGACTGTTTAGATAGAATTAATTGAAATAAATTGGAAACTAATGCAAAGGTAAGAACTAAGGCCTGGACTTAATGCTATGCCTTGGCCTAGGTATCGATATCTAATGCTCTCTTTACGTTCCATATTATATTTCTTCTAGGCTTGATAGTTCCTATGGTCAATAATGAATTTTCCTTTTGTGGTAGCATCCATGTTTTTTATTTACGTTGATTGCTGCAGTTCACAAGGCAATACAAATCAAGTGCACAGAGAGTTGCCACACAATGTCCAGACGCCTTTGATTTAATTATGTCCCCGGGTAAACATACCATCCTTCCATATCGATCCTAGGCTTACCAGTTGTTCAATGGAAGAAAAAATAGATAGGCTACCTGGACAAACTTCAGAATATAATTCTGAAATTCAAGCTTATATTTACTAATTCCAATCACTAACAGTAAGCAGCTCTAAAGTTGGGCAATTAAGTGCAATTGAATGAGTGTAGCGAGCGAAGCGAAGATTCCATTTCACTACACTGGAGAAAAAAATCCGAAATGTTTTTTTTTTCTTTAATTCCTTTTTTTGTATTTTTGTCTGTCTGTTAACACGATTCCGGCTAAACCGATACTCAAATTGCGATGAAACTTTTTGGAGGCCTTCGAAATCTCTGAACTTAGAACTGCCACTTTTTTTTAGCGCAATCAAAAAATTATTTCTCATGAAAATCGCAAATTTACAAATTTTTTCGATTTTTAAAAACTTTCTTCGACTTATAACACCTACATGCTTTATCCGATTTTGATGAATTTTTCCCAGAACCTACATTTTATGAATTAATATATTCGTGTAAAATTTAAGCGCAACCGAAAAATTATTTCTTATGAAAATTGCAATTTTACGATTTTTTAAAATTTTTAAAACATTTCTTCGACTTATAACACCTACATGCTTTATCCGATTGTAATGATTATTTCACAGAACCCTAATGTTATGAATTACTATATTGGTGTGAAATTTGAGCGCAATTGAAAAATAATTTCTCATGAAAATTGCAATTTTTCGCTTTTTTTAAACATTTCTTCGACTTATAACACCTACATGCTTTATCCGATTGAAATAATTTTTTTACACAACCTGAACCTGAATTTTATGAATTAATATATTGGTGTGAAGTTTGAGCACAATCGAAAAATAATTTCTCATGAACATAGCAATTTTACGCTTTTTTTTTGTTTAAAAAAAAATTACGCTCATCCAACAAAGCGCCTGAAAAAGCGTTTGCGAAGCTTCCTAGTAATAAAACCACACGGACTTCCCGAAAATAAGACAATGTGTGCATATATATATATATATGTAGTATCGGGTTTTGGGGTTTTCGTCCACGTGTAGTGTTAATTAGGTACATACCTTTTAAAACAACGTTTCGCCGGAATGTCCTCCGGCATCTTCAGGTTTTTTTGACAGGACTCTCCTTCCTCTTCGATGGGCGAGCACGGACTGTCAACATAGACAGTCCGTGCTAGAGAAGCAAGCCCGGTCCTGTCAAAAAAACCTGAAGATGCCGGAGGACCGGGATGTGGACGGACTGTCTATGTTGACAGTCCGTGCTCGCCCATCGAAGAGGAAGGAGAGTCCTGTCAAAAAAACCTGAAGATGCCGGAGGACATTCCGGCGAAACGTTGTTTTAAAAGGTATGTACCTAATAAACACTACATGTGGACAAAAACCCCAAAACCCGATACTACATCAGAATCGGTCTACGAAAACCTTCGTCATAACATATATATATATATATATGTGTATGTGTGTCGAACGACAACCCTACTTAATAGGATAAAAATAATGCATTGCTCACATTCTTTAAGACAACTCACATAGAAATAGTATTTTAAAGGGGAAACTGAAGACTAAAGTCGGAGTAATAGTACCTTAATCCACAACGCATTTCATACGGCTGCGACTCTTCTGGCAGATGAAGGACACTAAAACAATAAAGATCAATCAAGCCCAGTATCAATCTCTACGTAAGCCCCAAACATCAAGGGTAGGACGGGAACTTTCTTTCCACACATCCCACTATCCAATATGGCAGCCAGCTGCTGTTCTCATCTACAAATAAATGTAGGCCTAACCTTTTGATCCATAGATTGGATTGAGACATGAAAACAACAAGATACGAGCACAAGAGTTGTTCAATACAGGTGTTTTATATCAGTCCCCTGATTCACTTGGGTCAGCAAGAATACATAGCTAAATTATCCACTATCATACAAAATACTTTTTTTTAAATAGCACCAGAACTTGTTTCCAGGGCCGGATTAAGGGGCATGCGACCTGTGCCGTCGCACAGGGCGCTAAGTTTCAGGGGCGCCAGAAGTGAGCCCAGTGGGCGCCAAAATGAAGATGATGAAAACGACTATAAGGGCTAATCAATATTAACCATGTTTCAGAAATACGTTTTAATTTAATTGTAAGTTTCTATCACTAGGGCGCTTCGCGAACGGTTATTTCAGTCTTGTTAATCAATGGATGAATTTTTTGGTAGACTATTTCAATCCTTTGTTAACCTTTTGTAGAGTACGCCCGTATCTAAGACGTAGAGTTTAAAAATGGCGAGAAACATCGCCATGTCGCACGCCATTTCGGAATTTGCAACGACGAAAGCACGAAAAGTTAACTTTTAGTCATAATACATAGATTACTCTTAATTCATTTGTTACATAATTTGTTTACAGGAGATTAATATTTTTCTATCATTATCAGCATGCTTATAGGGCTAAGCATTTCTGAATGAGATCAATTGTTTGAATTGGCATGTTTTATTCTGAATTGCAACCGTCTTAAATTGTATTAAGAAACCATTAGATGTGATTAAACCCCATATATACACTATGATTTTACATTTTCTTTTCCCTGACATTTTCCAGGCAAATGTTGACCTCTAGTGAAGAAAACAACAAGACATACTGGCTTTAAAATTTTATTTCTTGTACATAACAGATTAGATTTCTGTTAGCAAAAAGGTATTTTCTAGTACCGAAAACTCGTTTAAAAACTACTACTAATAATTATTGCCACTACCCAACGTGTGGCTCCACCTCAACCTCGCGGGGAAACCTCCCGACAGCGTTCATCAACCTTCTGCTCAAAACCCTCCTGCAACTTGCAATACATGCACGCGAGGCCGGCGGCGGATACTGCCGGGCAGACACTGCTGGGCGGACACTGCCGGGCGGCTACTCATCACGTGGGGTACAAAAGAGGCACTTGCTGACGAGATAGCGATCTGAAAATCTATCAGGACACTCTTGTCGGAGTAATCTCTTGGGTTTTCATCACCGTGTGGTCCCCGGAAAAGTCGCTCGAGCCTAGGTCCGATAGGTGGTCACGTTTAGGCCACTTTTTGGAGGGTACTGAAAAATACTTGCCGGACAGATGGGTGTCTGAAAATCGAAACAAACACTCTCATCGTCGCTACGTTTCAGATTTTTCCAATCCGAAGTTCCCAGGTCGAAGCAATCGAACATTCTTCACCGTTTCCATACGTGTCCATACCTTTTTATTTTTTATTTTATTTCATTTATTTATTTAATGTCTATCCTATTCAGTTAAAAAACTGATTTACAAAGGAGGACAACTAAATAAATCTAATTAAATAGATGCAGACACAACAATGAACTACAGTTAAGTAAATATTTGAAATAGTAATATTACAACAACAATGCATTAAAACAAAACAATTTTGGTACTATCTAACCTTGTGCGACCTTACCCCGATCTTTTTTTACAAACGGGTTCTTTTGCAAATTTTTGTGGTCCTCTCGATATGCCGTCAGGAGCGACCTCTTTCGAGGACACACTTCGAGTACCCCCTCGCAGGAGACCTCTCCGCCCCATTCTTGAAAATGAGCTTTAAAACAATTATTGCTAAAACTAGGAATCGCTCAGTTGGACGCGTTGATAAGCGAGCACGTGCTATAGCTAGACCAACATTGCACATTTTTTTTTAAATTTTAAAATTTGTGATGTTCGCTGTCCACGGGGCCATGTTTTCAATATTATTTATTATTGCCAAGGTATTTGGATAAAACCGTGGACATACCTTTACTTTGTCGATAAAATCCACCGCCATCTAGAGGACTTTGACATCATTTCCTTGGGAAAACTATTAACTCTTTGGTAACAACTAATACACTGCTTCCTCGACAGTATTTTGATTACTTCTAGGTGGCAGTGCATAGTGGCCAGAAACCTCATGCGACTTTTTGTTACCATGGTAACGTTACTTTTGTTAAAATGTAATTTCCATCTACACTAATAATTGGATCAAAATAAAATTAACATATTCGTGACCGGACCTACCGTATTTACGCGCATAAAGGCCGCCCTCGCGTAATGGCCGCACCCCAGTTTTGACCATGCAAATTTTAAAAAGTACTTTGCATGTTGTATTGGCCGCACTTGTTATTTTAGCCAGCAAATCCTTTAGGAATGAAACAACTCATCGCAAAACAGGCAATGAACATGCAAACGAGCATGTAAATAAATAAACCATTTTATTTTAATGCAATGTTATTCTAGAGTGTTTACTTTCCGTGTGCAAGGTCGCACGGCTCACACAACGTCAGACACTAACACAGCTGGCATTGCTTGGATTGAAGTGTCGAGAGTGTTTACAATAAAACAGACGGGTTTCGTTATCTAATCTCATTCATAACGTAAACAAAACAACACAGCGAGAGTCTTGGCCCGACGCCAATTGATAGTGAGCTAGGCGATACGTATTTAGTGGCGTGGGAGGGGTGGGGGGGACGGTTATTTATCTCCGCGTCTGTCGGCTCTTGAATGGATGTTTAGTTTCAAGTTCCATTCGCCCATTAATCCACTTCTTTGTCGTCGAGCGCATCACAGCCCGGTAGCCGACGTAACACATTCAGAAATGCTTCCGTGTTGGCTATTGCATTTTCAGTCACCGTCATTGTCACCCATACAATGTCCATTTCTTCATAACCATAGCCTATCATGTCGACTTCAAGGCCATATTTAATCTTTTTCTCTCTCTCGTCCGCCGTCTTCGAGCAAGGTCGCGGCGGCGGCGAGCACTCACAAAGACGACCGCGCTGTGCAATTCTTACGTCATTGTAGGATGACATTCAGATGTAAAGAACATAACATTTCGGTCCAATTAAAACAAGAGAAGCGCGCCTGAAACCAGCTCGGATAGCCTACGATCTTCCATCAGGAAACTGCGACCTTGCGCCGGGCGTCGGGTGGATGCGTGACCGGCCGACGAGGCATACATTGCCGCGAAACGGAGAATTTTATGGGCGGCGGGCGGACATCTTCAATTCCGCGGACGTATTCACACGTTGAACAAGACTTATTTAATTAATTACTTACCGTTAAAATAAGTTTTTTTTACTCTTGCTCGCATATGTGTACGTAATATTGATACAATTACATATTATAATTTTTTTTTTTCGACTTTGTATAGTCATATAGGCTGCCCTCGCGTAATGGCCGCACCCCTGTTTTTGAACTTCAAAATTTTAAATATACCTGCGGCCTATATGCGCGTTAATACGGTAAATGATTTGGCCACCTCAGATTTTATCGCCGTTTAGTTTGAAAAAAAACTTTCGATTAACTTTAATGTAACTTTGTAACTTTTTGAACGATTTAGCCACAAAACTAATGGCATTCAATCCAGATCGAAGCTTGCGGATGGTCCAAATTTCAACTCGATCCGAGCCTACGTTCGAACGTTAACATACAAACAAACAAAACAAACAAAAAAAACAGTGACTATTTTTTCTGGCAGAGTCAAATGGAAACGCTCGCTTTTCGTGCTTAAAAATCAATGTTACCAACCTGATTATTACATTTAATTTCCTATCTTATACCATTTGTATGCGCGCAAATAACGACACTTTCGTACACTAAATGTGCTGTGGTTCATCCAAAATCACCTACAAATTAAAATATAATTTGACTTAAAGTCATTTCCGCGATATGGTAGACAAAAATTAACTAAAAGTGGCCTGAAAATGTGGCAAAGCTATCTGACCTCAACCACAGACAATGAATGTAAACAAACAGAATAGCCTAAATATGGGGAGTTTTGACTCTTTGAAATATCTTTGCACTTTTCCATTTTATATGGATTGGATACCGACAGTTACGTATATTATTTAGGTGCCTACTTAACTACCTACCCAAACAACACGATGTGTTTTATTTTACTACAACATTCAAAATAAATCCACACTACATCATCATCTGATGGATTGAACCATAAACAAAGCAATTACAACAACACTTGATGGCTAAAACTTGCGGGCCACTGCTGTCTCGACGAATAGGCAGGGTTGGGAAAACCCGGATAATCACATTCTAGGCGAACAAATATGTCCACCAGAACAAAGAACATTTGGTTTCCAATAAAAACTGGATAGGATTACTCAACTTGAACATACAAAATTATTTTAATATTTCTGGGCGTGCTTAAAAATTTAAATTATTAGTTTGTATTAAACAGCTAACTTTCTATATTATTACCATCCACGGCATACAAAATGAGTTCGAAGTACGTAATACATGAAATTTGTAATATCCAATTTTTTAAACATGGTCTCTATTAATATGGCTGGGCATACGCGTTTAAAGTGAAATCCAGGGGCAGCACTGTCGGTGGGCGTAACGTGCATCATGGTCGGCCGGAGTAGCATTAGGAGTAGTCCTTCCCTAAGCAGCTGTGTATAAACTGACGATTTGAATGCTCAATAATCAATCGTTGGTGAATGTTGTGACATGTAATTAGGATGTAAATTAATGTTATGACATTAGTTAGCCTGTTGTGATGTTCAAAGTTATCCTGCAACTCATTGAAATATATTTTATTTCCTTTTCCGAAGAGTCAATTTAGGCCTACTTTTCCCGATCGGTCCCGATTTGATTTCTACAAAACTAGATAAATCCGGCCATGTGTGACAAATTATAGAAATATTTTACTTGCATCCGTGTAATTTCTAATAGACTAGACCTACAGCCATTTCGTTAACCCATTTATTCGGAAAAGCTGTTTCCCGTAACCTAACGTATGTCGTTGGTGGTGCTAAACTCGGAAACTCGCAGCTAGGGCCTAGCCCTCCTACGGAACGCCTAGATCTGTCTGAGAAACAATTTCGTGCTCAAAATTGTTATCAGAATCTTTTCTCCAGGGCGTAATATAATTGGTAGAGGTAGTGAAAAATGGTGATAACGAAATTTGCGAATTTTTTTTAATGTCCTTTTTAGTGCGTAAAATGTAATATTGTCGACGAATACATCATTTAGAGATGGAAAAAACACATTTTGAAATCGCGAAATTTGCGAAATCTCATGTATAGCGCGAAATAACGAACGAAATTGTATGAAACTGGTCAAAACGCGTATTAACTCGCGAAATTGAACCGTTTAGAGTGCAAAATGTAAGGGATGGTGAGGTGCCGGTCCAGTTTTGGTGGAGGTGCCGGTCCAGACTGAATATTACGCGTGCGGTAGGCGGAACAGTCATCAAACAGTCAACGCAATGCGCGCGTCACGGGCTTCACGGAATAGACCGCGGAAATAACGGCGCGTATATTGCTCCGCGGAAATAGTCCACCAAAATGACAGTGCATACAAAATTATTTTTGTTGGAATCGACTCTGAATCGATTTTTAGGTCACAATGATCGATTCTAACTTTTTGGAATCGATGTCATCACTAACTTAAGGGGCTCCGTTTTTTTTTTTTTTTGGATTTTTGTATTTTTGTATTTTTTTCGAAACATTTAAATATAGAAATAATATAATATATAATAAATATATAATAATATAGAGCGAGCAGGCTCAAAATATCAAACAAAATGATTGATGTGGTGTGTGTACACACGCCCACTTATAGGCCTAGAAATGAACGACCTTATGACAAGGTGATGCTCGATCATCGCATGTCTTTAACAATATTGCAATTTTATTTCATTCATAGATAGTTTTAGTATAATCTTACACTATTAAACGTCACCTAGAGTATTTTTTCACGATTTAACTGACTAAAACATCCTACATTGAGAGCTGTGTGTATACACCCCCACTTGTAGGCTTAGAAATGAACGAACTTATTACAAGCTGATGCTCCATCATCACGTGTTTTTAACAATCTTACCATTTTATTTCATTCAAAGATAGTTTAAATATAATCTAATACTATTTCAACGTCCCCTACAATATTTTTTATCCGATTAAACCGACTCTGGGTTACTTCAAATGTTCTCGTCCCCGACGTTCAACTTTCACGCTTATTTTCATTATTTGTTTCCTACCTAGGATGTATACGATGTGGTTACAGATATTCCACTAGACTTACAAACTCAATTTCATAAATTGGTGGTGTAGTTTTGTCTTTATTGAGTGTTTATTTCAGTCGTGATCCATTGCAAGTGCCATAGGAAAACATACTTATAAGCGGCCATATCGCAACGCAATGCTACTCCGGCGGGTTCGTGCTTCGCTCACCAGATGTCAGCCACTTTGCTTTTAAATCCGAATAGCTTACTGGTATGCATTATGACGGAATTCCTAAAAGCCGATTTCGCACTACCAAGGGTTTATTGTAAGAAACCTGGTTACTTACTTGAGCGTCAGGTCTCGGTCCGGTAGCACCAGTTCCAAGGCAGCGACTACATTAGGAAGCAATGTCTGTACGCCATCAAGATCCAGTCTCAAGAGGTCAGGTGAATTGAGTAGGATTGCAGCCAGAGTATCCCCACCCGATGCCAGGCCGCGAGCCACTGCTATGTAGAAGCGAGCCAAGTAAACCTGGACAACAAAAACACACGTTATATATCACCTACATTTAGGCCCAAATACATAGTTATCCCAAAGGGTGGCACTGTTCTTTTCCTAATCCTGAAAAAAATCTATTTTTCCCAACTTTGGACAGCCCTGGGGCCCATGGTTACAGCCATATTTGTTTAGAATGGTTTGTCAGTGAAAGAAACATTAAAGATAAAAATAATGTCAAACAAGTAGGACCAAGGATGGCTAGAAGCTCCATGTTAGAACATGGCTTTGATCACTGACACAAACAAAACCGGAAGCCATAATGACATAATTCGCGTGCCAGAAATCGGCCACTAGATTAGTTAGCTTAGCGATTAGTGATGACATCGGTAGTTAATATTGGAGTCGACTCCGGAGCCTTTGGAACCGGGTAGGAGTCGACTCCCCGATCCGCAATTAAAAAAAAAAATAAATAATAAACAAATAAAAAATTTTGATTTTTTTTTGCAAAAAGTTATTTTAGCCCACTACTCTAGTTGCACAACGCTGTCCGGCCGTTCACCCCACCCCCCCCCCCCCACCCTCGATGGCACTGTTAACTTTAATGTTTTGTGCCCTAAAATCCCAATAAACTAACTCCACCCGCTAGCTTGCTTGTCTCTTGGCCCGGCAAGACTCTCGCTGATTTTTATGTTTACGTGTTGAGATAAGATAACGACTAACGAACAACAAGTGCAATCTCATTCAATTTATCATTAAAAAAATTAAAAAAAAAAAAAAAAAAAAAATTGGGTCGACTCCTTGAAAATGGAGTCGACTCGAGTACCCGATGTCGTCCCTCTTAGCGATGCGTTCCAATGTCAATCGGCTACATTCGCTAAGCTCTAGCAAAGCGTTCTAGTGATCAGCCGCTGATCTAGCAATTCTAGCCAAGAAAAGGACCGCTAACACCCTTTAACTCCGAGAAATGGCGGTCAGTTTAAATGTTGTGTTCTGTGTTATGCACAAAAATAAAGATATTCTGCTGAATGTGTAACTAACAAGCGAGCGAAAAATTATGTGGAGTTGAGATACAAATGCAATGCAGGGCTCAAAAAAATTATTAAATGGCACATGCCCGGCTGGGCATGTTGGAGATAATTTTACATGCCCAAACAGAAAATTACATAACATTTTTTTTAAACAATTTTGTTGTAAAATAGGTTATCACGACATATAGGTGAAATCCTGTTAAAACGTTCCCTTCATAGGCGTTTTCCTGCCCAACACGTCTGAATTTAACACGGTTTTTTATTTGTATATGTTAACCAGTAAGTCCTATAAAACTTGCTGTCCAAAACAATCCTATCGAAATCTAATACGTTTCCCCGCCTATTACGTACAAAAATCGATTAAAAAGTGTACTGCCTACCCTTGAGATACATTTTCTTCCACCCGCGCTCTTTCTGTGGATACGTTTTTACCAGCCACACTCCCGCGTTTGTATCAGCCTTACGTCCGTCCATCCGCCCGCCCGCCTACGAGTGCGAGAGAAAGAAGAAAGATCAATATCATGCGCGAACAAGGTCGCGTTCGATCCAACTCAACTCACCGGCCAGAAGCCTACATTATTGTGGAAGAAGAATTTGCGATGTGTACGTATTATGTTTCAACAGATTACGAAATCTGTGATCACGACGCATGGGACTTATTACTGGACAAGTGGACGGGCATGTGGGAAAATAATTTACATGCCCCAGGCATCTCGGGCATGTATTTTTATTTTTTGAACCCTGCTATGGGTGAATGAAATGCAATATCAATGCGATGGTCGACATTTGCGGCAAATTATTTTCAACTCCCTCTTCAGCTGCTAACAAAATTTCTCGCTCGTCCATTTTTGCGTTCCAGAAATCGAACTAAGCATATCTAGTGATGACATCATTCCCGCTTACCTAGCTTTCGAATCGTTTGTGTAACTATTCAACAAGCTATTCCAGTGGTTCCCAACCTTATTCAACTCGAGGCACCCCATTGCTTCATTTAATAATTTTGCAGCACCCCCTTCAGCCAAGTAGTAATTTAGCAGGTCTGGTAAACAAAATATTTAAAAAATCAGCAATTTGATGTCAATTGTTGACTATGTTTAGTAAAAATAAATTACGTTTCAATTTGTTAGGAAACATAGCTTGATTTGCTAACTTTTCACCATAGACAATGCACTCAGGGCTAGGTGTTTCTTCACCACCGCACCATGTGAATCCCATAGCTAAGTAGTTGTCCTCATACATCAACCCTGTTTTCACAGATTCTTAATAGCATCACTGCTCGCACATTTAACTTATGTATGCAATGAACATTAGTTTTTACACGTCACTTCAGTTCATTCACTATCGCCCAATTTGGGTGGTGCAGCGTAGGAATCGAGATCAGCATCGTTGCTGCGTGATTACGCAATATCCATTTTCGATTGGGACCATTTTGAATAAAAACTGTTGTAATGAGTCGATTAGTAGCGTATATTTATTTTTCTTTGTCTAAAATTAATTATTTACTGTATTTTTTATATTTAAAAAAACTGCTTGTTTTTACTGATATGTACAAGGACTTCGCGGCACCCCTACATAAGGTCCGTGGCACCCTGGTTGAAAACCACTGAGCTATTCGATAAATTTGAATATTCAACCATCCCTATTATTTATGTACCCCAGGTCAAACTCTAAATGCATCATTCATCAAGCCATGCCGAGGCCTCTTGTAACTAGGACAAAAATGAAGATTTCATGTTTAAAACAAATTTTTCTGAAAAATATATTATTATATGCATTCTAATCACATGTGAAGCAGCTACGGGCGTTTTTGGTTCATATATTTGAGTCTGGAAGATAAGCTATTTTGTAGGTGAAAACAGTAGCAGCCCTGCTTTAAAGGGAGACGTATTGTTTAAGAAATGTTCTTTGCATTATTTTTCCTCTTTTGTAGCCAAAAGTTTTGGGATTTCTTCTATTTCCCATAAGCACTTGAATTGATTGATTTTCTCAGTACTAACGAATAAACTGTGCCCGGGTCTAGAAATAACTCACCGGTGCAATGGCCTCCCCGGTCTTCTTTGCACAAACAATACGACAGAGCGCACCCAACGCTTCGGCCCGCCCAGGTGCGTAGTCGTTTCCTGCGTCGACGAGAGCTGCCTCAAAGAGCCACGCCCCAAACAGGTGAAGTATGCTGTTACACTTGGGCCGTTCAGGGGCCGGAGCACACCGCGTCCACTCACCGTAACCCAGAGCTGGCAAAACAAACATAAAATCAACCCTGTACGTCACTACATGAAAACAATTTGTTAGGGCACTAAAAGGGGAGTTAGCTAAAAGTCAAAGTCAGTGAAGTGTTACCTCATCAGAAATGAACTAGCCATTAACTAAAAAATTTAAGAGTATTCATAACACATTCAACGGTACTCAAATGCTTGATGCGTGTTTTTTAAGATTTCTTTTTCACATAACAACTTATGAAAAATGTGTTATGTTGTAGGTAAATCAATCCATGTTGAAGGTTGTTGATAATTTTCAACAGTCTAACGTATAAACTAAAACATAATAACATCTTTCGTAACCTCAAAAATAAATGTTTGGGTTCCGGAAGATTTTTTTCGATGAAGAAACACCGAGTCCGTCAATCTCAGCACAAAAAAGTTTTGTGCCTAGATATCGGTATAGAGAATAAGACTCAGCCCGACTTCGTTGGAAAAGATTTAGGTACTATTTATATAATATTTTAATTTTCCCCTTCAGAATATGGTAAGCTACATATAACCAGGGAATGTTTTTTTATGGTGAATGCATTTTTACAAACTTTTCTTAATTAATAATAATTATTAATACTGATTTCCAACAATGTCGGGTTGAGTGGTGTTCTTCACACTGACACTAGGGCACTAAACAATTCTTTATCTAGGCATGCCTAGGGGTAGGATATTCATAGCAATTTTTTTTGCAATTTATTAATTTATTTAGGCCTACCGCTTTTATGTGGCGCTTTTTATCAAAGTATGGTTTTAACACCAACGTTTTGCACCGCATTTTAATACTTTTAGTACCTTTTTTATGTAAATCAATCTGGATTGATTTACATAAAATCAATTACACCTACGGGAGTGTTTCCAGATTAATCAAATTGAGAAATAATTTTAGTACCGCTTTGTGGTGGTTTTATTTAGCATT
The DNA here is from genome assembly GCA_024449915.1 of Sweltsa coloradensis. Lineage (NCBI taxonomy): Eukaryota > Metazoa > Arthropoda > Insecta > Plecoptera > Chloroperlidae > Sweltsa > Sweltsa coloradensis. The sequence continues at coordinate 182,892 of JAMZAV010000786.1, read as the reverse complement.
AAAATTGTCCCTACATAATCTAGCAACAGGATGTACCGTTCATTACTAAATAATAGTAAAAGGCCAACAAGAAAATAAATATAATATTTCAAAATCAGTATAGGGCCAACTCACAACTAAGACTGGAGGTAGACGGAGGTCCCGAACCAAGAATCGGAGAATGTGTTGTTCGTTGAGTGGTCTGGCTGACTAGAGAAGACTTTGGAGTGCCCTTGGAAGTAGATGATGTTGTCACGCTGAAGCTCTTGGCTAGCCGTCGAATGGGAGGTGGTGTCACTGATGGTAAAGTCTCTTTTTTCTCAAGGCGCTCCGAAATGTGTTCATCCCAGCCACCAGGGTGCGCAACGCCGAGGAACGCATCTACCTGCATTGGTAAGACATAAACAATGTGAGCATCGTCATCCAGGAAATATGTACTGTACAGTGTACATATTTAAATATGTGGACCGTAGTCCACAATGCGAGTCTTACTACTTCGGCAGTGTGTTGGCCCAGAAGAATTGTTACATTTACATTTTTTTACATTTTATTTATAAGCTTACAGTTATACAAAGTTTTGTATGGTGGCAAGGTCCAATATGAACATTTAAAAATACTAAAATATACTATTTCATATCATTTACAAATTTACAAATTTTCCAAAGAACTTTTAAAATGTATTAGCCCATCTTTCTGTACCGTGCTCTCATGTAACAAATTCCATTCAGGTATTGTTCTATTAATAAATGAAAATATTCCTACATCTGTCTTAATAATAATAATATCTCTTTTGAATTTCCAATCATGATCCCCCCTACCCTTATAAATCCCCCTTTGAAGGAAACTATTGATTTCTCCCCAGCCTGGAAAATCCCTTGACGCCTTATACAATTTACAGAGCCTGTCTCTTTTTCTTCTCAATTCCAAGGTATCCCATCCTAAATCATTTGTCAGCTTTCCCATACTTTCATATCTCCTAATCTGTTTACCATTTAAATCAGTTTCTTCTGTCCACCACTTTTTTAATCCCTTAACCTTTCTGGCAGCTTTTCTCTGTACCTTTTCCAATTCCATTATTTCACATTCATAGTAAGGATCCCAAATTGCCCCTGCATATTCTAAAGCTGGTCTCACAAGGGTTTTATATGCTTGTACCTTAATTTCAAATGAAGCTCCTTTTAATATTCCATTACAAAATTTAACACTCGTACACCCTCCTTAATGACCGACTGCACTTGCCTCTCCCAATTTAAACCCTGCTCTAGAATCACGCCTCAAAACTTGTAGATTTTCTCGCTCTTTAACACTTCCCCCAAAAGCATATACATTGGATTTCTTATAGGCGCTCCACGCTAAGAAAGGAGATGCGCGCGCTTTCGACGGGCCAATCAGCGATCGTTATTTTAAATTGGAGCCTGCTGAATGGCTACAATTCACCCGTTAAAAGCGCGCGCAACTCCTTTCTTAGCGTGGAGCGCCTATACATTAAACTTTCGCCTACTAAAGCTAACAAATTTGCATTTCTCTACATTCATACCCATCTTATTAATTTTAGACCAATCTCCTAACAATTCTAAATCCCTTTGTAAGATCTCAGAATCTCTCGCATCTATAATTTCCAAATAGAGAATAAAATCATCTGCAAATAATCTAAACTCTCCTTTCAACCCTACCCCTATGTCATTGATATATATAAGAAATAATAATGGGCACAGCACACTCCCTTGTGGTACTCCAGATGTCACTACACAATTTGCCGATACATCATTACAAACTTTGACTTTTTGAACCCTGTCCCTTAAAAAGCATGATATCCAATTAACTACCCATTTATCTGGAACCAAACTATCAATTTTTTAAAGTAATTTATCATGAGGCACCTTGTCAAACACTTTTTCAAAATCTATAAAAACTGCGTCTACCTCCCCACCTCTATCTAAAATTTTTGCCAAATCATTAGTCAAACCTAACAGCTGAGTCTCACACGAAAATCCTTTCCTGAATCCATGCTGTTCATTTATCAACATGACTTTTGCCTCCAAAATGTCCATCAAATAGTCTAGTACCAATCTTTCCACCAATTTACAACCTACCGATGTAAGGGACCCGGGTCTATAGTTTCCAAGTACTCCCTTGGCCCCCCCTTTATGAATTGGCACAACTATCCCTTTTTTTCCAGTCTTCTGGCAATACACCATCTCTCAAAGATGCGGAAAATATATCATTCAAATATGGAACAACAGATGCTCCAGCCAATTTTAAGTATTGCCCATCTACTCCATCTCCCTCTGATGCCCTTCCATTCTTCAATTTCTTCACAACTATAAATACTCTCTTTAAACTAATTGTCATAGGAAAGTCACCTCTAAATTGTTAGGTGCACTTCTAAATAATGAATACTCGACTTCCTTTCTCTGAAACACTTCAGAATAGTAATTATTTAGAGCTTTGGCCTTTTCTTGATCACGGACAAAGACTATCCCCCCCATCTTGTAAAGTAGGAATTTCTCCTTACATACTTAAACATTCTATTCCAACTACCTTGTATATCATCTTTATCTAACATTTTCTTCATGTAACTATTCCGCGCCTCCACCTTAGCTTCATTAAGTTTGTCTTGTAAGTCATTTAAAATATGCTTATTCCCTTTCCACTTTTTAATTGAATTGTATACATTCCTACTCTTCCTCTTGAGGGCTCTTACTTTATGATTGTAGTATGATGGATCACTATTTTGCTTTAAATATTTACATGGAACACAATAATTTTTTACATCATCAAGTATCTTCAAGAAATTTTCCCACATTGTATTAATATCACCCCCTGATGCTGCCCAATCGTCATATCTATCCCATAAACTTTCTCGAACACTCCTCACATCTGCCAATGCATAATTCCAAACTTTCTTTGCCACTTTGCCTATACCCCTCAAACTAACACTTGAGAATACTTCAAAATCAGCTATAGGAACAAGGTGATCGCTTATCCCCTGAACCACCTCACTGCTGAGCCAACAGTTCTCCGGTTTAACTAGTATTACATCTAATAAGTTCCCTCCTAAAGACGTTATTCTGGTATTTTCCTCAATCACTTGTACTGTACTTGTACCCTGATTAATTATCTTATTTACTACGGACTGTTTCTTACTTATACTATCTTCCATTCCACCACCCCAACTAATTCCTGGTAAATTGAGATCACCAGCTACAATAATTTGTGCCCTATCTCCAATTTTTTTTTTTGCAATGTTTCTCCAGCTTTTCTAAAACTAATAGTTCACCATTATTAATTGGTCGGTATACTCCAATTATTTCTATTCTCACCTTGCCAATCTGTAAACTTACTTCTAGAATCTCGCATATTTCATCTCCCCATGAAATGCGCCCATTGAACACCTTTCTAGATAAAATCATAATCCCTCCTCCCTTCTTATTTCTATCCCTTCTAAACAAATTGTAGCTATTCTTTCCTATTTTTCTATCCATTATTTCCACCTCTAGCCAGGTCTCAACTGCCACAACCACATCTGGTTCATACATTTCTATCATTGTCTAGAAACGAGACTTTTACAGTTAACAGTCATAACCCTAATAGTCTCTACTTGCACTGTGATTCTTGTCAACCCTACCTCCACTCCTCCATCTACCGATACTTTTGCTTCTCCATCTCCTCCTCCTAGTTTCCCGAAACGTTTTTCCACCTTAGGCTTCTACACATATAACTAGTATCTGCAACTCCCTGAATAAGACAAGCTAGTTTCCAATCTCCCTTTCTATTTAAGTGCAATCCATATCGATCAAGATCATGTAAAGTAAATCTACCTCTTGCTTCTACAAAAGTTACTCCTAAATCATTGCAAAGCATTCCCAACCTATTATTCACATTATCGATGTACATAGGTCCCACATCTGCTCTATCTAATACTGCACCCAATACAATTTCTGCATTCAAATACACCCTTTTAGCTTCAATTAATAGCTTCCGTATCTTGTTTATAGACCCCTCAATACCCATTCTGGTTTTTGTATTATTTGTTCCAACATGCAGATAAAGAAACCTTGTATTACCTTGCACTTCCTCAGTTTCAATACATTTTCTTAGTTCTTCAATTCTTATTCCTGGATAAACCTTTACTGCATATTCTCTACTCAGACAGTAACCTCCAGCACCTCTTACATTGGATCCCCTAAAACTACTACATCCAAACGTCTCCCCCATTCTTCATCCCTGATTCTATTCTTTGAGACGTCGTGATGTCTTGTAACTTGCTGATGCTGACGATGTCATTCTGCTTCTTATTTCTTGTTTGCTTCTCACCTTGTCCTTGGGTCCTCCTAGACAAATGTCCTCTTCATATATTGTTCTTAATGTCTTAGGCCTAGTTTGTCTACTGTTGGGACTCTATACATATTTTAAAGTGATCCACCGACTGACATTCGGCCATGTAGCCATCTGCTGGTATTTTTCTTATGGTACCTAGTTTTTATTATAGTGTTCAAGGCTGCCTAGAGAGGGCGTCAGCTGCCGGAGTGGTTGCTAGGGTTAGTAAACAAAAGAATGTGTTGTGGTGTTTGGTTTTGATGGGTGTAAAAGATCATCTTGCTTTACGTTGCTTTAAGTGTTTAATAAATAGTGTTTCAAACTACTTATATCATTTATTCCCCTGGTAATTATTAGCAACATCATTTGGTCCTCCGGGCCGGATAGTGAATACCGGTATTTTGTGTTAGTTGCTTCTACCTCCCTCGCGGAATTTGTGTGTTGTGAGCTATTTACCCTACTCCTCGTTTTCCTCTGCTGCAATGGAACAACTCCTAGCAAGGAAACGTGTTTTAAAGTGTAATGTAACGCGACTTGAAAATGCCACCAACAACGTGCAGACTAGTGAGTTATCTGTAATCACCATTCATAAAGAACGAGTGCATCAACTTTCGACGGAAAGTGACAGCCTACTTCACGCCGTCAGTGCTGCGTCGGAAGATGATTTGAGCAGTATGAGACTGAGATTAGCGACGTGTTTCACAGGTTGGTGACAATAAGGACTAGATTATTGGACCTAGGAACCGATGACGGAGGCGCTACGTCGACCACGTCCACCGATGGTAGACCTAGATCCAGTGATGTAAGGTTGCCTAAGCTACAGATGCCGACGTTTGATGGCAACCTGCAAGCATGGTCGTCATTTAAGGATCTATTTGAGGCTGCAGTACACAAGAATTGTCATCTTTCCGGAGCTGAGAAAACTACAATACCTCAAGGGGTCACTTCATGGTGAGGCCGCATCTCTACTCCGGTCAATCCCTGTGACCAATGCGAATTACATTGAAGCATGGGAAATTGCTAATTCACGCTATCAAAACAAGCGGGAAATTATAAATTCCATTTTAAAACGCATGTTTTCTCAGCCTAGTATTCAGCATGAGTCTGCAAGCGAGCTGCGCAAGCTTCTAGATACCACATTGGAGTGCACGCGGTCCTTGAAGGTGCTGGATGAACCTGTTGATCAATGGGGTTCAGTCTTGGTGTTCCACACTACTGAGAAGTTGGACGGCGAGTCAAGGCGCCAATGGGAGTTGTCGCTGACCACCAAGGAGCCACCAAAGTTTCAGCAATTGGAAAGTTTCTTAGAACATCGTGCTCGAGCTCTCGCTGCTGCTGGTAGTCACCGTAAGATGAAGGGTTCTAGAACAAGCAGCACGAAATTAGTGGACAGAGACAGACTTCCTCACACCACAGTATGTCCCAGCAAGTTCAGCATGCATAAAGTGTGAAGGTAACCATTTGCTGCATAAATGTTCTGACTTCATAAATGCAAACTGTATCCGACCGGCATTCGTTTGTGAAAGGCAATTCTTTATGCTTTAATTGCATGCGATCAGGTCATTCGTCGAGAGACTGTAATTCAGCAAAATGTCACGTTTGTCACAAACGTCATCATACATTACTACATTTCATTGATCCGAGTCCTCCAAGTAGCCAACAGGATGTGGTTGCCTCTACTGAGCATATGTTTCATCTCATTATTCATCGGAATCTTTTCCTCAACGGTGCTATTATCAACTGCTATCATCAATGTGCGAGATAAACAAGGTATCGTTAGGCCATTACGAGCATTGTTGGATTCTGCGTCTGAAGCTACCTTTGTCACAGAAAACTGTGTACAGAAACTCGGCCTACGAGTACAGTCGACCCAGGTACGTGTGTCAGGGCTGGCTTCCAGCAGTGTTGGCAAGTGTCGAGGCATGGTGGAACTGAACTTCACTTCAGCACTTAACAATGGGGAGACCTTTGGTGTGAAGGCCTTGATTCTACCCAAAGTGACAGGTACTTTACCGAGAAGTCAGGTCAAGAAGGATAGTAGTTGGTCACATCTCAATGGTTTAAGTCTGGCAGACCCAACATACAATGTGCCCGGATGTGTAGATGTTCTCTTAGGAGCTGACGTGTATCCAAGGCTCCTGCGCTCTGGCCGTTGCTCCGGAAACAGTGGCTCGCCTATCGCTCTGGAAAACAGCTCTCGGATGGGTACTGTCAGGCCCCATCAATGCATTTGGTCCGAGGTCACTAGTAACAACACTGCATGTTCAATATGCAGACGTGGACAATACACTGCAAAGGTTCTGGGAATTAGAGGAATTACCGACAGCAAATTACTTACTCCAGAAGAAAAGTTATGTTGAGCTTCACTTCGAAAAGTCTTACTCGAGAGATGAGTCAGGAAGATTTGTAGTTAAGCTTCCATTTCGGGAGAAACAGTCCAAAACTGGGGCTATCTCGTAATGAAGCAATCATCGACTCACATCTCTTGAGCGACGTTTGAAACACCAACCTGATAAGAGACGACAATATGACGAGTTTATGGCAGAATACTTGTCACTGGGTCACATGGAGCCTGTTCCTACAGATCAACTAACCAAGCCCGCGACTGAGGTGTATTATATACCTCATCATCCAATCATGAAGGAGAGCAGTACCACCACAAAATTGAGGGTGGTATTTGATGCTTCGGCAAAGACTTCTTCAGGGACATCATAAATGACAAACTTATGGTCGGACCCAAGCTTCAAGACGACATCGTGCCTATACTGATTCGATCCGAAAACACATCATTCCTCTTGTTGCTGACATTGCCAAAATGTACGCCAAATTCAGATTGATCAATCAGAGACCGACTATCAAAGGATCGTGTGGAGGACGAAGCCAGTTGATCCAATTCAAGAGTTCAGACTGTTGACAGTCACTTACGGTGAGAGCTGTGCACCCTTCCTTGCCATAAGGTGCCTTCAACAATTAGCCCTGGATGAAAAAACAGTCCTTTCCTAAGGCGGCTTCTGTTGTGCTAAAGGACTTTTATGTCGATGACCTGATGTCAGGAGCTGACAGCATTGCCGAGGCAATTGAATTGCAAGGTCAACTAATCCAGTTAACGAAGAAGGGTGGCTTTGAACTCCGTAAATGGTTGTCAAGTGCACCTGCGGTACTGGAAGCAGTACCAGAACCAATGCGAGAGCTTAACGTGCCCCTGAGCATAGATGAGGACAAGTCTGTGAAAACGCTGGGTCTTCAATGGCACCCAGCAACTGACCAGTTTTCGTTTCGTGTGAAACAACCTCCGAGGCAGAAAGTCATCACAAAGAGCACGTTTGCTCTTTCTGAACTTGCCAAGGTGTTCGACCCCCTAGGGTGGCTATCGCCAGTCATAATCACAGCCAAACTTCTCCTCCAATCATTGTGGCGACTTAACTTAGGATGGGATGATGCCCTTCCAGATGTCATCTGCAACGACTGGAGGAAGTATTGTCAAGAGCTGCCGTGTATAGAAGAAATTAGAATCGACAGATGCATTCTTGCACATCAACCAACAACGCTTCAACTAGTTGGTTTCTGTGACGCATCTGAAGTAGCTTATGGGGCCGTAGTGTATCTACGCCTCTGTATTCTGACGGTCTCTGTGTTCGTTAAGCTTGTGGCCGGAAAAAACCAAGGTTGCTCCGCTACGTCAGACAACCATTCCTCGTTTGGAATTGTGTGGAGCTGTTTTGCTAGCAAAATTGTGTGTACTTGTACAAAATGCTCTTTGTGTAAGACCGGAGAAACGTTTTCTTGTGGACAGACTCCACAATCGTGCTTGCCTGGCTAGCAGCACAGCCTAAACGCTGGCACACGTTTGTCGCTAACGAGTGGCGGTGATACAAGAACTCATTCTCCTAGCCAATGGCGTCATGTGATAAGCAGTGACAACCCTGCAGATTGTGCTTCGCGTGGTTTGACCCCTGCTGCCTTGCCTAATCAGTCATTGTGGTGGATAGGCCCTGCCTGGCTTCGAGAAACAGTGTTACCACACTCCAGTGGAGAACCTCCAGACCAGCAGACAATGCAAAGCGAAGAGAAGACAGTTGTGACGAGTACACACACAAGGCTCGATGTCTCACTGCTAGACAAGTGGTCTTCTCTTTCAAAACTTCAACGTGTGACAGCGTGGTGCATGCGCTTCATTTCAAATTGCAGACTTGCTAGTGACAGGCGTTTACTGCAATCCTCGTTGACAGCAGTTGAACTTAACAATGCATTGTTTCGTTGGGTGACCATCGTCCAGATGGAAGCATTTAGCACAGAAATTCTATGCCTAAAGAAAGGAAAATCGCTACCACCGAAGAGTCGACTGTTACCTCTGAACCAGTTCATCGACGAAAACAGTGTACTTAGGGTGGGCGGCCGCCTTCAAAATGCTCAGGCGAGTGAAAGAACAGAAGCATCCTGCACTACTTCCGCATCATAATAGACTGACAGAGTTGATTGTGATACATGAGCATGTAAAGCACCTCCATGCGGGTCCACAGTTGGTGCAAACAATTCTGCAGCAACGCTTTTGGGTCATGCGTGGTAGAGATCTAATTCGACGTAACATCAGGAAATGCATCAGATGTCATCGACAGCGAAATACAACTTCCAACCAAACTGATGGGTCAACTCCCAGCAGCACGAGTACGTCCTGCTCGTCCCTTTCTACATTGTGGTGGGACTATGCCGGCCCGTTCCTTCTGCGGAACATGAAGGGAAGAAGTCGAGTAACCTACAAGGGATATGTCGCCCTATTCGTATGCTTTGCTACAAAGGCTATCCATCTGGAGTTAGTGAGCGACTTGTCTACATCAGCCTTCATTGCAGCCTTAAGGCGCTTCGTGTCTCGTCGTGGGAGGCCACATGACATCTACAGTGATTGTGGTACAAACTTCGTGGGAGCTCTCGAGAACTTCGAGAGTTCTTCAAACTCATCAGAACTTCGGACCATCAAGATGCAGTGAAAACGACAAACTAGCTGATCAAGGTACCACATGGCATTTAATCCCCCTGCTGCCCCTCACCAAGGAGGGCTTTGGGAAGCGGGTTGTAAAGTCGATGAAATACCATCTCCGGAGAATTGTTGGCAGCACCACTCTGACCTTCGAAGAGATGTCAACCATCCTGACACAAATTGAAGCCTGCCTCAATTCCCGTCCCTTGACTGCCATTTCCAACGATCCCAATGATCTCTCTGTCTTAACACCCGGGCCACTTCCTGACTGGAGACTTCCTACTAGCCGTTCCCGAACCTGACTTGACATCACTCAAGGTTAACCGGCTTTCAAGATGGCAACTGCTCCAACAGACGACTCAAACACTTCTGGCGTCGTTGGTCCTCGGAGTACCTATCTCGGCTCCAACAACGACCCAAGTGGTGGGCCACGCAAGCCAACATCCAGCCTGGCGCCATGGTGCTTCTCAAAGACGAAAGGCTTCCTCCGCTTCAGTGGAAACTTGGCAGAGTCTTGAGTACCCATCCTGGTTCTGACAGTCTGGTGAGGTCGGCAACAGTAAAAACATCAAGGGAGTTGTGCATAGACCTATTGTGAAACTATCCTGCTTACCTTTTGATGGAAATTAACTTTCATGTGTATTCTTAAGTTTTTGGGTAATCTGCCTTCAGCTCATTGTGGGTTTTGTTTCTTATTGAAATCTATGTTTCAAGGTGGGCGGAATGTTGGGACTCTATTACATATTTTAAAGTGACCACCGACTGACATTCGGCCATGTAGCCATCTGCTGGTATTTCTTATGGTACCTAGTTTTTATTATAGTGTTCAAGGCTGCCTAGAGAGGGCGTCAGCTGCCGGAGTGGTTGCTAGGGATAGTAAACAAAAGAATGTGGTTGTGGTGTTTGGTTTTGATGGGTGTAAAAGATCATCTTGCTTTACGTTGCTTTAAGTGTTAATAAATAGTGTTTCAACTACTTATATCATTTATTCCCCTGGTTAATTATTAGCAACATCATCTACCTTTGACCAATTTTGGTTTCGCAAATCGTTGATTGTTCGGTGGTCATTGATACTATGTACTTCCTGATTAATAGCCTGTAGGTCTACTTGACACATAGGCCTTGATGGAACTAAACTGTTTGCGTCACAACTTAAAACACTCCTGCATACTAACTTTTTCCAGCTCTGGCTGTGGAGGCCTAGGCCTACATTCCTCAGTCTTGTTTCCATGAGCCATTAGAATGCCTACTTGTATTATGTCTTCAAGGCGGTTTAATTTCTTTTCGTCCTCGTTATCCTTCTCCATTAACACTCTCCTCATTTCTTTGAATTTCTTTCTCATAGACTTGTTTATCTCCCTTAATTCATCCATTTCCCTCAGCATTTCCGTATACATCCATTCAATTTCCATCTTCCTAATTCTTCCTAGTCTATCCGCTTGATCAAACTTTGCAGATAACACAGTATTAGATGGGCCGTCCCACGCAACACTTTCCATCTTCTTTCTTCTTCATCCTAGTTCTTCTAATTTCAGCCTCATGAGCTCATTAGTCATTACCTTTTCTAGTTACACTCTTTTCGATCCTCATTTGATGAAACTTCCTCTTCCCCACTTCATTAATGGCAATTCCCGTTAACATGGTTTCACCTATCGCGGATATCCCTCACTACACACTTGTTTGACCTCAGTCTTGTTAATAACTCCAGGCAAGCATACGACACTAACAAGCTTTGACTGCACCACCTTGTCCAATGAGCATTCACTCATAGGCCTACACTCCTTGCATATCCACTCTTCAAATTTGAATTTGCTGCCAAAGTATTCCTTCTTGAGCCCTTAACATTTATAATGGGTCCTAATTGTACATATTTTGCACTGTGGACCCGTGCGTACTCCTTTGGAACATTTAGGACACTTACGTAACGTCATTGACATGAAGCATGATATCCCAAATTAGACAAATGTCATATCTTTATCTAAAGAGCTCAATAGATAACAAATATTTCATTTATGAAACCATAGCAACATCAAAATGTCGAGCCAAATAATTTTTTTTTGGCAAATGTCAATTTATAAAAACTCCAATATTTCTTATACAAATTGTGGTAGTTTCATACCAATAATGGTGCTGATTACACCATCTTAGACCCACAAATAAATATACATATCAATAACACTTTCAATCTATAAACCACGAAAAATCAATTTAAAAGACGGAACGAACTTGATTCAGAATAGCTAGAAATCACTGCCTTCTTGATGATCCAAGTGGTTATTCCAAAATCATTTACCGGGTAATATCTTAAATACATAGGTAGGCCGAGGCACACATGGACAGGGGTCTGGGGGCTTGCCCCTGAATAAATGATCTAGCTATCTTGAGTTTTAGAAACATTTCAAGTCCCTTTATGTAACGCTACATTCACAGCCGAAGACTTTTGAAGGAGAGCTTGGCTGCCGTTTTTTTTTTTACAAATTTTTGTATTTGTGGGGGATATTACATCTTTTTCCAGTTTGTTTCCTATCAAGGCGTGAATGATGGACTTTGAATGATTAAATTTGTTGAGAGTTGTGTTTTTACTTTTTGGGCTCACAGTCCCCCCAAATTTGCCCCCTTGTGTGTTGGGCGCTAGATATTTATAATGGTTGACAGCATGTTTAATTTCAAGTTTGTACAAACTACTACGCCTGAGTAATTATGCGTTTTGATTTTGATTTTGATTTTCCCCGGTCCCTATAGCCCAGTTTTAGTTTTGAAAGCTAAAGTAATTGCGCATGAGGGACATCTAAGTGTGGTCCAAGTTTCAAAGTTCTAAGATGTACAGTTTTATCTGTATAGCGCCTTATTCATAAGAGTACGGAATTACCTAGCTTTTGATAATTTCGATTTTCTCCAGTACCCGTAACCCAATTTTGCTTTCCATATTCAAAAGTGATGAAGAATGAGAGATATCAAAGTTTATTCTACGTGTGAAACTTCTCACATGTAGCGTTTTCTTTGAATGATTAATTTTTTAAAGTTCAGAGTGGTTTTTGACATTTTTGGGCCCACGGTCCCCCCAAATTTAGCCCCTTGTGTTTTGGACGCTATATATTTATAATGGTTAAAAGCATGTTTAATTTCAAGTTCATACAAATTACCACGCCTTAGTAATTACGTGTTTTGATTATCATCCAAATTTTGATTTTCTCCTGTCCCCGTTACCCGATTTTGGTTTTGAAAGCTAAAGTCACTGCGCCTGAGGTACATCTAAGTGTGGTCCAAGTTTCAAAGTTCTAAGATGTACCGTTTTCTCTGTAAGCTCTTATATCTCCGTGGAGAATTAGCCAGCCAGCTAGCCAGCCAGCCGGCAGGATTTCTACGATGTTGAGGCACTTTTTAACACAGAACGGGTTATCGGATCGAGATGATTTTTTTTGTAGGTCATGGACCACATATCAGCTCATATACCGAGTTTCAAGATTGTAAATCTTTCGGGGCGGCGTGTGCAGATAACTGAAAACCCTCCAACTCTGGTAGCTGTATACAGGGCCGCGAGTTCGTCGTCGCCTAAGCAGTCGCGTGCGCTTGGCTGCGGGCGACGACCGTTGCCCTAGATATAGGTAATGTAAATTAATATTAATGATTATTAGTTGAGCGAGCGTAGTGAGCGTCTCCACTCTACTCTTATGGCTCGAATGTCTGTTTTTTGTTTGTTTTTTTTTCTGTTACTGCTTCGGTACAGGTCGCACCGTTTCTCTGATCGACCTGAAATTTTGCACACATGTACATACCATCCATGCGGGTTGCTGTATAGTTTTGTGGCAAAATCGTTCAAAAAGTTAAAAAGTTACATTAAAGGTAATCAAAAGTTTTTTTTCAAACTAAACGGCGACAAAATCTGAGGTGGCTAAATCATTTAGAATGTCCGTCCGGTCATGAATATGAAAATTTTATTTTTATCCGATAAGTAGTGTAGATGGAAATTAGAAATTACATTATAACACAGTACCGTTACCATGGCAACGGAAAGTCGTGCAGCTTTTTTGGCTCATGATAGCGGTCGAACGGAGGCTCGGATCGAGTTGAAATTTTGACCATCCGCAAGCTTCGTTCCCGATTGAATGCCATTAGTTTTGTGGCAAAATCGTTCAAAAAGTTATAAAGTTACATTAAAGTTAATCTTAATTTTTTTTCAAAACTGAACGGCGACAAAATCTGAGGTAGCCAAATCGTTTAGAATTCCCGTCCGGTCATGAATATGTTTATTTTATTTTGATCCGATAAGTAGTGTAGATAGAAATTACATTTTAACAAAAGTAACGTTACCATGGCAACGAAAAGTCGCACAAGAATTCTGGTCACTATGCACTTCCACCTAGAAGTAATCAAGGGTTAAAATAGTTTTCCCAAAGAAATGATGTCAAGGTCCTCTAGATGGCGGTGGATTTTATCCATTCTCTCCTATTTTACAAATTTTCAGCTAAATCGCTCAAGGCCTTAAAGACTTATTGGTTATTATAATTTGAAAAATGATGTTAAAAAATTAAGGAGGCAGTGAAGGTACCAAGATACACTTTAGAAGGCATAAGTGAATTAGTACAATGCAAAGATGTTGGAATAGTATATTGTGTACAATGTCAATATCCAGTTAGGCCTACACTGTGTGATGGGCCTTATGGGAATGTCTTTCTCGGGTCATGTTGCACGTACCGGTGCTCGCTCAACAACGCGTCCAACTGAGCGTTTTCCTAGTAGTATATAATCTACCTTGTATTAGGAAAGTGTGTGTGATTGGGGAAAGAAGAAAGGAGACCAACAGCTTACCTTAAATGAGATGGACAGCTGCCTCAAACTAGCTGGTTAACAAATATATTTACAAAACAGATATAAAAATAAATGCTGCTTCAGAACCGGGAATAGGGCTTCAAACGTGGAATTATCTTTATTGTAAGCAAGGATAGACACAAAGGACCTTGGGTCTAGCTGGATGTTACGTTTGTAAAACAGCCACACGTGTAAAACGCAATCCAGAAAGCATTAGATAGCATGCAACTAGGCATGGTTTGCTAACGTTTTATCCTCCTTATTGCCGCCATGTTGCGTTACACACCCGCGACCGCAGCAAATTCTCGAGGTAGTTTGAGCGGCCTATATTCAGGGTCGGCCTATATTCGGCGCAATACCGTATGTCATTGTAGCGCAGTATTGTATTTCCGCTTTAATCATTAACCATTAATTTTTAAAAAGTCAAGTTAAACCCGACTCGCAGACCTAATCAATACCGTGGATGTCCAATGTGTACGATAATTGACACCAAATACCTGATAGTCTGATAGGTACCTACTTGTAAACCTTATTGTGTAAGTGCATGTATTCCATACCTGGTAAGCCACTCCCCGTATGGCCTTGAGGAAGATAAGAGGCAACTGAGCCAGGCAAGGGTGTTGAGATGGGTCCATTACCATCTCACTGGTGATGGCAAACTGTAGAAACTTCTGAGTCTGACCAATCACTTGCGGTTGACTCAGATGTACAGGGTTACCAAGACAGTGAAACAGTCTGAACCAAGCCTGAGCAACACAGGCATTGGACATCGTACTGGGGATCAACTGGGCATCTTCTTCCACTAAAACAATACAAAGATTTATTACAGAATGGTAGAACATCACCAAAGTGGATAAATGTTCCACGCCTGCATCCAGAGGGCCTACACTACTGCATCTGATCTCACTGTGTACTAGTAATGATTGTGTTTTTGTGTTTTTGTGAGTTCAACTGAGAGAAAAAAAAAATACACTACACTACAGTCTACGAATTTTTAAAACACTAGTATTTTTGTTTCAATTTGTGACGCCACACAGAAAAATTCGCAGGAAGCACGATTTTGTAAAAGTCTGATTTTTCGCTTTGTTAAACTCGAGGAAAACAGATCAGACTTTCCCTCACAGAAACACAACCATCTACGTTGAATGTTGTACTTTGTGTCAGCGCAGTTAGAAATTATTTGCCGTGTGTCCAATCAGAAAAATGTGAAAAAAATTGTTTTAATGTTCTAATAAAGTCAGATTTCAATTCCATTCTCTAAACTTTTACTTTGTTGCATATTTTAGAGAAAAACAAAACAGGGTGGAACAGCCTTAATGTACTGCATCTATGCAAATATAGGCCACAGGTAGGGTTGGCAGATGTCCCATATTACCCGGGATATCCCGTATTTGATGGGTATTTTACGAGTCCCGTATTATGTATCCCATTGATGGGTAGGCCTGTATCACGTATTTAAATAAAGTAATCGAATTTTAAACTGCGCGCCATCCTTTGCTAAAAATCTTATGTAAGCGGGCATGTACCAATGGTGTGAAGCAGCTTTAGATTAGATTCTTTAGTAGAAAAATTTAATATGATGATGATGATTATATCATTCTTGATGCTTTCACAGCCCAAAACATTATTATTAATTTATTTGCATTCTCATTTACATTTGAACATGTTATGTTGTACAAATGAATGCGAGAATGACAGAAGGAGCATCTGCCCCATAGTATGTGATAGATGATTTCTTAGTACACTTGCCAAATCCTCGTCAGATATTTACAGCAGTCAAATAAAATTACAACTCTTTTAATATCTCACTCGTGTGATCAGTGCAGAATGCCAACTGGTGTTTAGCATTCATCTACAAGCCGAATTTCATGTCGGCTCTCGTAATTCTTCTGGACTGTTCAATGACGATCGTATGTTGCTGTATTTGCACAAAGTGTTTTGTAGAACCAGTTTTGTTTTTGACCACTTATTATTATTTTAATTACTGATAAAGTCTTTTGATAAGGCTTTATCTCCTTTTTGATTATTGATACTTCCAAGATTATTGATCGATCTCTCATCAATAAAATCTGTTTTAATGTAGGCCTCTATACTAGGGTTAATGTAGGCCTCTATACTAGGGATGTGCGAACCCACTTTTTTTACTTTCGAACTTAACTCACACTTTCCAAGTAAAAAAAAAACAACTTCGAACTTAAAAAGTTTCGAACTGTATCGAACTTGAACCCAACTTAAAGGAATAACAAACCGTCCGAGTGCACACAACAGTGGCAAAAGAAGAAGAATTTCCAACTGGTCTGCACTTGTTAACGGCTGCCGAGTAGCGGTCAAAATAATATATATTCTTCATTTTATAAATAATACGCCTGGCATTGATTTTTGTTGTAAAATAAAACTGAGCTAGATAACCAGATCAGTGCCAATACTTACAGATTTTGAGTTGTGGGAAATTGGGCCCATACATGAATGCCAGAAGTCTAGCAGTGAGAGCAAGGTTCACCCTGTTCCACTGATCAACCAATGCTGGGCGATGCCTCCAATTCATACACGTCTCTCGCAATGTTTTCCACAGTGGGGGGGATGGGAAGCAGCGGGCACAGGCGAGCAACCACACTTCTAGCAGCACACTCAGCACACGCTCACAGAGCTGGTCACCGACATCATCTGTAACACAGAGATGCTTAATGAGACTGTATTCAAGAGAAATCACAATATTTTCCTCAAGAAGAGGATCTTGAGTGTGCCTTACACCAGCCAGTAAATTGCCCTGTGGATCTGGGCTAGTGGATGTAATAAAGGGTTAAAGGTTAACCACTAATTGCTCAAACTATTGAATTCCAGAAATCCGTGTACTACAGAGTCAGCACTCTAGAATGCACTACCTTCCGAAGAAGAGCAACTTCCTCGTGGTAGGTTTGAGAGAGCACTCACGAGTAAGATAAATACTATAGGTGGAACCAGTTAAGGTGGCGGTCGCCGAGGGATCGCAGCACTGTCGCTCATGCACTATGGCTACAGGATCGGCAAAAGTAAATAAAATAACGGTCTCTAAAACTGCTTTCGAAGAAAAACGTGACTATTTTAAAGCCAAGCCTTGCCCAATATATCCTACAAATAAAGTATTTATGAGTGTACGAATAAAATCATGACATTTTGATGCTCCTAAACATTGATATCACATCTGGCGAGGTTGGCATTATAAACAGCTGGAACTTTGGACACACCATTACCAACAAGGCAAAAAAACACCTTCGTAATAGTGATTACTTAAAATCATTATTTTGTTAAAATACTCTGTGGGACTAACTACTTTATTGACATCTTATAAAATGTTGATATGTGAAAGCATAACACGATAACGTGACCAAATACGGTAGGCCCTACCTAATGTCAGTTGTGTGTAAATTGTCAACGTTGGCATACATTCTCTGGCTTGACCTTGACGACCGCCACCTTATCTGGTTCCACCTATATGTTACACATTTTACATTGTAAGTTTCTTCTTCTTTGATTGTATATATTATTTGATTTATATATATTTATATATATTATATATTTATTTGATTATATATTATATATTGTATGTATTATATTATTATATTGTATTTCATATTAAAGGCAGAAGAATTGGATGAAGTATTTTTTTATTACAACAAGAAGTACAAAAAATAAGAATGCCGTAAATTTTGGCAACCTTGGATGAGGCCTACACCCTACCATAATGGTTTGTTTTGATGTGCGCCTGGGGGCATGTGACATTGGTGGATGCCTGCAGAGCTGACTGAGCTGGCCGGGCGAGGCTATAGACTCTCGGTTAGAACACGTGTTGAGATGGAGAATTCACATATTTGTTTTAACACAGGGACAGCTCAACAAGTGTTTTATATACTAATTCAATTAATGTGATAAGTGAATAGCATTACAAGGTTTGTCAAGATATGTGAAGAGTATGCGTTTGTCTCAATGACTACAGTTAACAAACATACCTAGTTGAAGTGTGGATTTTGTCTTCTTTAAGGTTCTAGTTGTTTTTTTTAAATTAGTGATAAGTGTGAAATTAAAAAAGTGACTACACCGGGGATCCAACCCCGGGACCTTAGCTGTCCGGGCTATGCTCTTACCAACTGAGCTATGCAGCCACCAATTTAAAACTGTTCAATTTTTGGTCTGTTTTGTACTATAGGTTTGTTTGGTTTGCTACACGAACTTACACTTTACACTAGTGTAGGCTCAAAATGTCTAAAAAGCGTTTTCGTATTAAGTGTAGTGTAAAGTGTAGCCGTTTGGTTTGACTTCGTGTAGTGTTAAGTGTAGCATTTCTACACAAGCTCTAGGAGGTCGTGTAGAGTGTAGGTGTAGAAATTAAGGTGCAACATTTGAAGAGAAACAGCTTAAAACATGATGAATGACACATTCTTTCATTGACAATCCGATATAACTCTAAATCAATTACGTAAGAACTCTCTTATCCGAGTTGGATGGACCGGGGGCCTCGGATTTGCGAAAAACTCGGAGGACGCGGTTCATTTGTTTTTAAGTGACATGCTAGTGTAATTATTGACACATTAATGGATAAAGGACATAGCAATACACAGCAATATTATACAGGGTATACATGTTTATCAGCTGTATACAGCTAAACACAACTACCTATTGAAGTGTGGATTTTGTCTATACTTAATGTTCTAGGTTGTTCTTTTTTGAAACTTAGTGATAAGCTCGTGAAAATTAATCTAAAGAAATAATACACCGGGATACAACCGGGACTTACGATTCCGGGCTAATGCGTTACCAACTGAGCTATGCAGTCCACCACATTTAAAACTGTTGCAGATTGTGGATCGTTTTGTACTATAGGTATGTTGGTTTGGTTTACGCACGCCGACTTACACTTACACTAATGTATATGCTCAGTCTGACACAAGCGTTTCGTATAAGTGAGTGTAAATCGCGACTGTTTGTTTCACTCGTGTAGTGTACATGTAGGAGTACATTTATACACAAGCTCTGGACGGTCGTTGTAAGAGTGTAGTTTAGAAATTTAGGCGCACATTTGAAGAGAAACAGCTTTAAACATGATGAATTTGACACTTCGTTACATTGACATCCGGATATAACTCGATAAAAGTCTATTAATAGTCTATAATTACGTGTTAGAAACTGATTCGGAGTATTTTATTAATGTGGCACTATGTTTTGGGATGAGGGCAAATGCGTAGGGTACTCTAACCTCAATTAGGATAAACACTATTGAAGTTTATATACAAATAGCTTTTCATCGTTCAGATAGTACACATTTTCTATCATTTTGACTCATTTAGTGCCTTCAACAGTACTGTTTGTTGTTTTATTATGTTTTTTAGTTTGACAGTTCGATGTGAGCAAATCTAGTGTAGAGTGTAGCTTAAAAAACGTTTGGTTATCCTGGGTAAAGTGTAGTGTAATTTGATTTCAAGGCCTACACCTACACTACACAAGTCTACACTACACTAGGTAAACCAAACAAACCTATTGTTAATAACGTGTATAGAGCAGATTGCACTGCCTATTAGACTACACAAAATTAACTTGGAGAATACAAACCATCTCTGTTACCCTAGATTTGCGATATATGATGTTTTACCTTGGCTTTATAGTAGGAGACTATGACGCTGGATGTTAGTAACTTTGTATATGATGCCCTCCGATACAGGTTTTTAATGCACTTACTATAACAGTTCCACTGCCTTCTAAATAATAAAAAAAAAAATCTGACCAAAAGGGTTAAAAATTGACAAAATGTATTTAATTAATTAATTTATCATCTAATTAATTGCATTTAACCCTTTTGTAGGCATTACTCTTGTATGGGAGGGAAAATCATGAAATTTTGGTAGTCGTTGCTTAAAATTATTTTTTAAAAAAACTTTTTTTTTATTTTATTTTTTTGAGGCAAGGGGTCAGTTTCAAAATGCTGGTGGAAAGTATACACCGTTGCGAGAAAAAAGGGGTAATTTTATTAAAATTTAAAAAAAAAATCGTCAAAATTTATCAAAAAATTACGAATAAAATTTATGAAGTAATAACTTATTGTTTAGGCCTATAATTTTGTAGATCTGAGTTATTTTGGGCTAAAATAACAATGAAAACAATAAATAAATGTTATGTTTACAAAAAACAACCTTTCAGGCAGTGGCATCGGTAGACTGGCTTACCACTATAACATCATTACTATCATTACATAGATACAGGTAACAATACAAAATTATTAAGCGAGCGAAGCGAGCGTTTCCATTTGACTCTGCCGGAAAAAATAGTCACTAGCTTTTTTTTTGTTTTTTTGTTTTGTTTGTATGTCTCGCCATAATGTTCGAACGGAGGCTCGGATCGATTTGAAATTTTGACCATCCACAAGCTTTGTTCTCGATTGAATGCCATTAGTTTTGTGGCAAAATCGTTCAAAAAGTTAAAAAGTTACATTTAAGTTAATCGAAAGTTTTTTTTCAAACTTAACGGCGACAAAATCTGAGGTGGCCAAATCATTTAGAATGTCCGTCCGGTCACGAATATGTTAATTTTATTTTGATCCGATAAGTAGTGTAAATGGAAATTACATTATAACAAAAGTAACGTTGCCATGGCAACGAAAAGACGCGCAAAGTTTCTAATGCACTGCCACCTAGAAGTAATCAAAATACTTTTGAGGAAGTAGTGTATTATTTGTCACCAAAGAGTTTAAATAGTTTTCCCAAGGAGTCAAGGTCCTCTAGATGGCGGTGGATTTTATCCACAAAGTAAAGGTTTACACATGGGTTTACCCAAATACCTTGGCAATAATAAATAATATTGAAAACATGGCCCTGTGGACAGCGAACGTCGCAAATTTTAAAATTTTAAAAAATGTGCAATGTGGGTCTAGCTATAGCACGTGCTCGCTTATCAACGCGTCCAACTGAGCGTTTCCTAGTTATTATCATCACAATATATCAGTATAAGTGTATTCTACAATAATATGGAAGCATAAACTTACATGGTTCATAATTTTACCTTTTATGTAAATAAATGTTGGATTAACTCCAATTTCCACATGTCAGGCAGCCATTATTGCATCTTGTCTCAAACATTACGTGCTTCCACCTAGGAATAGCTCCCGGAACTCGCTGACCAATTTTTTTTTAAGTTCCAAGGGTTTACGATAGGTAACAGCATTGGGCGTTGGTGGGAATTATGTATACCAGAGACACTGGTAACCGACAAAGTGAGTGGTAAGTATATAACCCACTGCCTACGAAAGGGTTAAAGGGAAAAAACACTTTTTAATTTTGTTATTATTATGAATGGTAGGCCTAGTTAACTAAACCTTTACCGATTGTCAAACAATCTACCCACTTTACTAACATTATGTCAATTAATACAACATGTTATGGCCCCAAACGAAATTCTTGCAACTAACATGACATTAAATTAATGAACTTGAGTTTTTTAGCTTTGGATTTTGATTGGTTATGTTTTGGTTAGTCAGCAACGACAACCAAGCTAAAAGTTCATCGACCAAGCTTTTAATTGTGAATAGCGTCTGTTAATTTTGATATTTTCACATGTAAATGTTTCAATAAATTTATTTATGTTTTATGTTATTTTTGTTAATATTTTTATTTCATAATTATAGTTAGATAATAATATGGATATTGATATATTATTAATTAATTATATAATTAAAAAATATATATTCATTATTTTAAACAAAACAATGGGCTTGGCCACACTTCTAGATCTCACCACTTTATGCAGTTGAGCCACTTGTATCTTCCTCGTTTTCGGCTTGGCCCCTTTTTTTGCAAGTTTTTGCATTTTTGTATGGTATCTAAACTACGAGAATTTCGTTTGGGGCCATAACATTTTGTATTAATTGGCATAATGTTAGTAAAGTGGGTATATTGTTTGAGAATCGGTAGAGGTTTAGGTACCTACCTATTCATAATAATAGCAAAATAAAAAGTGTTTTTTCCCTCAAATGCAATTAATTAGATGATAAATTAATTAATTAAATATATTTTGTCATATATTAATTACTAATAAAATAAGCTTTCATTTGATACCCAAGTCGACTATGTTGTGATGATTTACATTTTTATATTGAGATTTATGCAATTAATTCAATTAATGATAATTTAGTGATATTCAGTTTGGGGCCATCACTATTTTGGTGAATTGTGTTCACATTGTTTTTTAATACTCCTGTTGACATTCGTAGGGCATAAATGATTTTCAAACATTTTAAAGTGAGAATAATCTAATTCTCAATTTCATTAATCTATTAATCTGTGAACTGAACGACTTTTGTTTGGGGCCATACTATTTTGGGTAAATTAGCATTATGTTATTTAAGTGGTAAAATCTTAGGCCAATCGGCATAGTTTTAGGTATACATAATTATTTATAAGTAAAAAGTGGTATAATTTTACTTAAATGTTATGAATTGGATGATTAATTAATTAATGAAAAATATTTTCCACATATTCTTAAAGCGTAAAATAAACTTTCATTTGATACCAAAGTCGCCTGTGTCATGTTTATTTTGTACATAAAATTTTGATTTATGTAATTAATTGACGTTAGTTGAATTAATTCAATTAATGGAAAAGTGACAGGAACTCGACTTTTGGGCCATCACATTTCTCTTTAATTGTGCTTGTTTTGTTTTTATTGGTACACCAGTTGACTGCGGTTAAAATTAAATAAATTGTATTTAGAGTCTACCCACTCAGTTATATACGTAACTGATTTTCAGTGGGGGATTGAACTAGCCGTGCACTAATTCTGGGGTTTGGTGTTTTTGAAAGCACTAATTGAGCACTAAATATCCTGACATGTCTCAGAATTAGTGCTCAAAGTGGGGTTGCCAACTTCACACACCCTCCTGACTGCCCGTTTTTGTATTAAGAAGTTCCTGGTGTCATGAGAGGAGGAGCCCCAGAAGAGAATTACCGTACGAGATGATAAGAGAGGATGTAGGCATGATATACCATTAGAAGCGTGGTGGGATTTACTGGCAATTTAAGTTTTCTTAGCATTAAACGACCACTTAGAAGGCGCGACTAGTTTGTGTATTTATTTTATCTGTGTTCAACTATGGCAGCCACCTCTACATCTCAGGTAAGCTGTTGACTCCTATCTCTATCCACATTGATTATACCTAGCCTGTTGGCATCTACCTATTATTATATTATATATATTTATATATGTTAGTACTTTTGACAGAAATTAAAAAAGTGACTACACCGGGGATCGAACCCGGGACCTTAGCTGTCCTCATACACAGAGAGAGAAGGGAGCTATTCCTAACGCCCTGTACTTAGAACAAACACTTTTCAACTGACCCGTCCCGTGCCCAATGGTATTAGCCTTGTTTACATGGAGGACTGGGTCCAGTACTGTACTGAAATTCAAGTACGGTTCCAATGTCCTTGAAGCGTTTACATGTCGAGTACCCAACTAGAACTGAACTGACATTCGGTGCAGCATCGACGCCATCTTATGGCGATTGCTCAAAACATCACTGTTACATAACCTTACTTTCATGTTATTTTCGTAGATACGGGTAGGATTGAAGGCCTAGGCCAAGGCGTGGATGATCTACATTTGAAGTTGGAGCCCAACGAACAGAAGTTAAAAATAGATACAACATTTTAAAACTTATTTATTGACATTTGCAATTAGGCTGCATGTTTTTCAGTTCGGTTCCCTCTCAGGAAGCTGTTTACATGTGAGTACTCAGTACAGTATTTGGGTTCGGTCGCACCATATCGTCGGACCGAACCCAACCGGTTCGGTACTTGATTTCATGTGTTTACATGAGGTACTGAGACCAAAAACCGTACTCAACTCCGTACTCAGTCCTCCATGTAAACAAGGCTATTGAATGGGCGGGCAGTGAAGCGGCAACGGCATTCAGTCGAGTCTATCGGTAGCGAAGCTCACTAGACATCCAGCTACGTCCCGAGTGGTGACGTCACGCACTGTACAATTTCCACAATATTGGTCGTATCATGTTTAAATATTGACCCATTTCTTTCATTTATTTTCTAAATTTCTAAAATAAATTTTGGTTTAACTTAAGTAAGCAACATTTCAATGTGAGAATATGGCTTTAATCTTATGTAGGGTGCAAATGTCCTAAATGGATCATAGGTACACTATTTGTATCCATCCATAATATGTTTGTAAATAAATAAAAAAAAAAAAAATGTAATTAATGTAGGTACCTACGGAATAAACATAACAATAATAATAATAATAATAATAATAATTAACACAATTAACTGGTCGGGACATTTCGCCGCGTCGATTCTGCTTTTATTGCGTTTGACGTTTCAGCCCAACTGTGTGGGCTATCCTCAGAAAACAAGAAATAAAATTAAAAACTTACAAAAATATAAGCCAAGACAAGGCTTCCCATAGAAAAACAAAATAACAACAACAAAACAAACGGTTACCATGATCAGGTTCCGCTTCTATAAAATTGCATTACATTCTAATGAAGTCTTTTTCACAACCAGATCAACCTCACATTTGAGAATTTCTGGTGCGTATCCGATCACTCCGTCGAACTCCACTTTCTTGGGGCTGATCCATTTCCGGGACAGGGAGGACGAGAAGGCCTGCATTCGAAACCGGGAGTAAGATCTCGGGGATAATGCGTTTATTTACGATACGGCCAGCGTTGGAGTTGTCTTGAATCAGTTTTACTATGGGCGCCCACGACCCGCTCAGCTTAAACCCAACATCACCATTAAAATTGTTTGGTGTTTTAGCTATTTCAATGGACTCTCTAACCAATCTTGGCAGTAACCGAGGCTCTTTGCAAACTATTGTGGCACTATCAAACAGAATTTCATGTCTTGGATTATTAGCATTTTCACAAGCATGTTTAGCAACCGCCGACTGTTCTTCTCGAGCATGCCTACAATGCGCTTTATGTTCTTTCAATCTTGTTCCTACTGTCCTGCATGTTTGGCCGAGATATAAACCAATCCACTCTTGCAAGGAATTTGGTAAACACCACTCTCTTGCAGTGGAATTATATCGTTGACTGGCTTCATCAAATGGGCTACCTTTTTCCATGGAGTATAAATAGTTTTTATATCTTTTTTGGCTAAAATGCGACCAATTCTGTCCGTCGTATACTTCACGTAAGGCAGGAAAGCTCTCGTGATGTTACCGGTAGCCTCATCTTCAACTATCTCACTGTTGGCAGGTCTCTGTGGTCTATTAAAAGCCCTGTTGATGGTTGCATTACTGTATCCATTGTTTAATAATGCTTCTCTGAGCACCACCTTTTCCCTCCCTAAACTTGCTTCGTCTGACAGTCTGTTAGCGCGGGTTACCAGCGTGTTAATAACAGACTGTTTCTGTGGAGGGTGGTGATGGGATGTCTCATGCAGGTACAAGTTGGTATGAGTGGGTTTACGATAAACTGAGTGGCCAGGAATATTTCCCCTCGTGACAAGAATATCCAGAAAAGCTAGTTGGCCATTTGTCTCTAATTCCATAGTGAACTGAATGCTTGGATGGATGCTATTCAAATAGACCAAAAATGCATTAAGTGTTTCCCTACCATGTGGCCAAACTGCATAGATGTCATCCATATATCGCAACCAAATCTTTGGCTTAAGTGTGGCCGAGTCCAGTGCTTTGGACTCGAAATGATCCAAAAAGAGATTGGCTACTACTGGAGATAAAGGACTGCCCATTGGAGTGCCTTCAGTTTGTTGATACACTTTTCCTTCAAAAACAAAGAACGTGGATTCGAGACAATGTTGAATTAAGTCCGAGATGTGTTTTGCCAAAGGAATTCTTTCTCATACCACCTTCATTGCTTCTGGCACTGGAATATTAGTAAACAATGACACAATGTCAAAACTTACCATCAAGTCTTGGTCATCGAATGTTAAGTCTTTAAGACATTCAATAAAATGAACCGAGTTCTTAATGTATGACTTGGTCTCTGGCACAAGTGGTTGAATCTGTTTAGCCAAGTACGCGGCGAAATGTCCCGACCAGTTAATTGTGTTAATTATTTACCGGGCCGCGAAAGCCTTAAATTTGAAATAATAATAATAATAATAATAATAATAATAATAATAATTATTATTATAATAATTATTATTATTATTATTATTATAATAATAATATAAAATAAATAAAAAGTAGGGCCTAATAAATAACACATCACCTTTGTTTTACATCTTTGAGTACACATAAGAATGTGTTTTTGAATGCAGAGGCCAAAGCCTAGTGTTGTTAAGAAGCGCGCTACTTGTAATGTGTTACTTTTTTAGTAGCGAGGACGGTAGCGCCCCACCTTTGAAAATGTAATTAATCATAATTAGGCTTAATAATGTGTACATCGCAAATACTATTCCCACACGTAAGACTACTGTCTGGCCAGCTGTGAGTTGGACCGAACATCCGTCTCCCTCCCACTCATAGGCACGGGTGCTACTCGCTGTAGGACAGACGGACAGATGGCTGATGCAAACACGCTGTGCAAGCGCGGCTGGCACAAACGTATTAGATAGGCTGCTGGGCTCGCCCCGCAAATACAGGCGCGTTCTTTGTTTGACCTTGAGAGTCGTGCGTTGAGCGAGTCACCAACTTTGTGCAGAATGTTATCGTGATCGCGGGAGCTGGGCTCTCAATAAGTAGACATGATCTGATATGCATTCTTTTCTCATCATAGGACCTGGGCATATGGCATTAGGGAACAATGTTGCAGGACAAGCATCTAATTGTCAGGTCATTCTTTTTAACCTCCTTCATTGGCCAGTGGCAGTTATTCTCTTATGCATAAGTTGCATATTGGATTGCTTTATTGCAACAGGTCAGGGCCTAATGAACATGAACAAAATTTTACTCTCGTTTGTGGTAACGAAACACAAAAGTAGCGCCACTACTATTATAAAGTAGCTGAACAAGTAGCAAACTACTTAAGAATGAAAATAGCTTAAGAAGTAGCTAAGCTATTTTGAAAGGTCAAGTAGCTGTAGATGTAGCAGTGCTACTTTTTAAAAGTAGCTTTAACAACACTGCCAAAGCCAAAATTGCCTTCACTTGATACTTAGCTTCAATCCTAATTAATCCTAATAATCTCAATTCATCTTCTGAATCTTTCTCAGCAGGCATTTACCAATATGGAAGTCAAAACTTCATGATCGACAAAATATGGCATTGATTGCACTAAAGAGTAGGGCTGTAAACGGGTACCCGCCCGTTGACAATAACCCGGGTAATGAAGTGAGTCGTCGGGTACTCGTTTGACTGTTTTTCGTCTCAAAGTTCCGTTCAATTACCGCCGGTCAGTCTTTCACTAGTCAGCGCGCAGCAGCGGCAGTAAGTGATTCGTCATTAACTAACCCTAGAGTTTTGTTGGTGTTGAGCTCGAGTGAGTGACGTTACCGACACTGACGAGAGACAAACATTACGTGCACGCAGTATGGGGGAGACGTCGCCATGCGAATCACCATCCATTGTAATCAGCCAATATGTAACAGGTGGAGATATGCATTCATTCCGGCAATACTTCTGAAAGTGCGTTTAGAACAGCTGGACATATTGTATATAGGAAACGAGCATCTCTGATGCACGAGACAGTCGACATGTTTACGGTCTTCAAAAGAAACTGGAACGTGTATTTTGAAAAGTGATGACTCATCACTGACGGGTGCAATAACGAAGCGTAAATAATTTAGTAACATTCCAATTTTTGTTTCACTTTGGCCTTTTTAAAAATTAATATCTCGTAATTTCGGGTCCCGGACGGAAGATCAACGGTTACCCGCGAAGGCCTTTTTTATTTATTTGCACAGCCCTACTAAAGAGTAAACAAAAACATTTAATAGGTGGTACACCTGGTGCAATGGAGCAATGTGATATAAATACCTACAACAAAAATTCCACATCAAATAGCTTTATCAATTCCCAACAGATAACAGCAACAGTGATAGAAGCCGGTGGAATATTTATAATTGGTATGGACTACTAGTAAGTGGAAACTTACTGTAGTCCAGATAAATATATATACAAAACTAACATTAGGTACAATAATAAATTAATTTACTATAAAATTACTTGCCAATGGCCATCATTTTTTACCCTACAATATACTACCAGGCTTAAGAGTTGCTGCATAGCAAATACATACCTTTTACAGTAGGTGGTGCAAGTAGTGTGTCATTTATAGCCAAGAGAAAGAGTAGCAATGCCTCCCACGTATCTTGGTTGAGCCGGTGCGATAGCTGTGCTAGGTGTTGAAGAGTACGCAGTACACGGTGACAGAGGACAGCTTGTCGGTTGATGGTATCGGCTCCTGATCACCACAAACACCTGTTGGTTATTATATGCCCAGACCAATGCACTGCTTTGTCAATGGTCACCACAAACAGGGATTATGTATCATTCCACAACCTAACTATTTTAAGATCTATTTATACTTAACCTATGTTTACTACCCAAAACAATTAGCAGTAAAATATCAATAACTAGTCTATGACTGTAGTCCTAAAGTTAATTAATACCATGCAGCATTAACACTGGAAATACACATTTGCCTAAATACAACATATAAATAGTTGTTATAGATCTACCAACGCCCACAAAAGCCCTGGCAAAAACGTGCGAGTCTAAGTCAACTTGAAGAGGGCAGATGGGGAGATGTGTCTCTCATGGCTGTGAACAAGAACCGAGCCAATGCAGCACACCCCTGTCCAGAGGTGTACGCTTATGCGGTGGAGATACAAGTAAACCCTAGAATTGCTATCAAGGTAATATAGGCCCTACACCATACCCAATTTTCTTTAAACTTTCCCCCCTCCAATCGATATTATTTATTTAAGATTGGGAATCCTGAAAGAACACGCATACTGGTATGCAATGTTATGTTATTGTTCTTGAGTTGTTGGTATGATATGCTGTTACCTGTGCTCTATCCAAATGCTGAACGACTAAGAAATGAACCTACATGCATTTAATAATTAATACATGGTGTATAGTAGGCCTAAGTACGGATACCAATTGATTTTCAGCTCACTAAAATATAAAGAACTAATTATGGTTTTTACCAGATGGATTATTAAAAACCAATGCAACAAACAATTCAAGAGAAATTTTAGGTTTTTACCATGGGTTTACTTTATAAAAACCTAAAACCATAAGGTAGATCTTTTTGATAAACATAGTTACTAACTAAAGTCAGTTAAAATAGTTAAATTGTGTACCAGTATGTGTAAAGACATGTACCGTAATGGGACTGAAATGAACCTACAGTAGGCCTACTTATGCATCAAAAGAACATACGTGGATTTTACTTATATATAACATGCACGCTTATGACTAAACTGAACTTATTTGTTAAACAATGTGTCACAAAAAAGTCAATTATAAAATTCCACGAAAATAAGAAACTGCCTCATTACCTCTATGTCCACGATAGGGGTGAAATCTAAAATAGAGTGACTATGTGTACCAGACTAATGCCATTATTGGAATTGATGGCAAACTCGTGTGTTTGTATTTTTTACTTTAGTTGGAGGTCAGAGTGCATTTGGTAAATTGTTATTATAAAACAGCATAATATGGATCCATTAAAATGTGTAGATAATTAAGAATCAATAATATTGTACACGACTAGACCGACACCGCGATTCTTAGACAAAAATATGTGTTTGTACTTTTTAAATATATCACATAGTTATAGTCTACCAATCAAGATAATGTTTTGTTTGTATACACGGGAAGGTTATCCTAATCCTCCTACATGGAAAAACTTCACAAGCATTTACTGGAAGTGAACATTTTTGCAAGAAAAAATGGGGTCTTAAATGAAAAAGGGCCATGTACGAGAAATGGAAATTTGGTTTTCTGGCAGGCGAAAAAAACAGAACCAACAAATTTTTATTTTCCTCCGAGTAATCCGAAAAGTAGGAAAGTACTGCAGTCATAGTACTTGGCGTTGTGTTTGAGCCACGTCACGCCCTAGCCTCTTAAAGGGGCTAAAAACCCCAAAAATTATTTTTTACCACGTGATCTATAGCACAATACTACACTTAAATGACCGTTTAAAAAATTATATCTTGTTACTGTGATTAAACACGAATTTTTTAATTTTTTTGATCCAGAAATTGGCGAAAATTGGTGTTTTGGAAAATTTCCTAAATCGGCTTTAACCTGCTTCTTTTTTGGTCCACATAGATACTAGAGCATAGTACCAATCTAAAATGCCCCTTTATAACATCGTGTCTTGAAACTGTGCCCAAATATACCCTCAAACACGCAAAAATATGCATTCCAAAATCACACCCCATCTTGGTAATCAGCATATTTTGACCGAACTACTTGTCAAATTACAAAACAAAATATAGAGAATTTACAGAAAAGGCTGTCGAGTACGTCAATAATAGCCAATATTTTTTTGGATCAAAATCCTCCAAGGTCACGGGGCATAAAGATCGTCCCCATGTTATTTCTTATGGGAGATTTTTGCCGATGGGACCTAGCATCGAAAAATGTCATGTTTGACAATTTTTTGGGAGGTCATGGTGGCCCCAATAATTTTTCTGTTAATTGCTAAATTCATTACTAGTTAGCCTGAATGAAATATATTTTTTGAGTTTAGCGGTTAAATACCCCTTTAAGAAGAGATGGAACATTTACTATGTGTTACATTAATATGCCTACAGATGCTGATGGTAAAGTGAAATAAAGCGGCCCAATGCAAACCCATCAGCAATATGCAAAAATCAAAATACTGCTCAATTAAATGAATAAGCCGGGTGGTTAGATGACACTCTGTGCTACGGAGCATATCGAACGTACAATGTATACCCGTCATCAGATGGAAATCAAGGGGTCTAGAAGATACCTACCGTTATCGGCCGCGCTTATGAATATTCCATTCGTTCTGGCGTCGTTATAGTCACAGAGCCATCACTCGATGACGTCATCTAAAAACTTTAGCTTTAGCTTTAGCATTTGGCCTATTGGGACTTTTAAAAACTGGGCCTTGGGTGTAGTAAATATTAGAACAAGGTGTGTATATATTAATGGATTCACCAAACACTGCATAACCTTAGTGCAGGATTATTTCTAGTGTAGAAATCAATTGGGGACAGGTTTTCTAGTGATTTAAATAGGGCAAGCTATCCACTCCATGCCCATCCACTGGGTGCTAGCTAAGTGTGACTTTAAAGGTGACTTTTAGAACAAATTCAAGATTTACATCACCCTTTATTTAGTTCTGACGTCGGGTGTACATAGTGTAGGCCCACATATTTACCAAGGATGGAAACATGGAAACTCTTGGTGTGAAGATGTGAACATTTCCATTTGGGGATAATCCCACATGCAGAGATGTATTGTGACAACTGGCGACTATCATTTACGTTTCACTTTGACGACATAGTAGGCACATGCTTGAAATATAGTGTCATGTAATGCGTGTGTCCTAGATGGGTCGGCAAGAGTCAATCATGGCGCAACACAGCTTTCCCGACACACACTGTCGGGCATTGACGCTCAGTGGATATACAAGATACTGCTAGTAAATGTGACACATCTCATAATTTGTAGCCCTACACGTCCCATTCTTACGAAATATAATAAGCCTACTTCTATTTATCAGTTAAGGGTAGCTATACTTAGCACACAGATGAAATGGCAATGATGGAATGGCAAATTGCATAAGGAATAAGGTCTCACATAATTTAAGTGTGGACACGCTCGGAAGTAGGTAGAACTACATATTTGTACTAAATACAATTTGAAACATTCCATTTGCATGTTGAAGTAAAACATTGATATGTATGCAGGCCTCAACTATTTTGCTGTTATATACACATTCTAGTTCTACAGTTACAAAACTGTGGTTATGCATGCCCATGCAAATATATTAAGTCAATGCTACAAATTTGAAATGGCATGATTATATTTTGTACAAATATGTGTTTGCCTTTTGCATTTGAGCATTTGAAAAAATGGAATTAATTTACTAAATTGTATTAACAGCAAAACAAAAATGTTTGCAAGTTCTGTTCAATAATCTACAAGACAGATATGTTCAGAAATTGACCCAAAATATGGAACAACCTTAAAAACTTATGCAATGGTAGTCATAACTACAGCATGCTGAAGCCTAAACATACAGCAGGGCCTAAGCACAATCTTAAAATGCCTTATGATTATATACATATAGTAGTTATAAATTATAAGTTACCCAGATCCAGATAGGGAAATGACCAGACTTGAAAAAAACAGAATTAAAAATATAACAATGGTTGGGTTGAACCTATTTAGGGATATCAAATGGTAAATAGGCCTAATCCTATCAATATTGAGTCCTGCCCAGGAGGGCTGATGAAAGATGAGTAAGGGACTCATCAATATCAACTCAAAAACAAGTGATTTACATATTTTTTATGTTATCACCCCATCTGACATAGGCATTCCTGCATTCTGTCCAACCTAAAATTATTGGATGAGCGAAGCGAAGACTTCAATTTCACCGACCCCCCCCCCCCCAAAAAAAATTAGCTAGGGTGTTTTTTTTTTTTTTTTTTTTTTTCTTTTTTTCCGTCTGTTTGTTCGCTCTCTACCGGGCAAACGGCATATGCGATCTTGATGAAAATTTGACACGACCTTCGTTTTCTCTGAACTTAGACTTGCCACGTTTTTGGGTACAATCGAAGAAATATTTCTCATGAATATCGTACTTTTACGATTTTTTTCGATTTTTAGTGCGATATTTTCGTGACATTTGGACCGATTCTGACCAAACGGGTGGGGCTACAACGTTCATATTTCACATGCACATTAAGGTAACGGTGATGTATTGACGTTTGAAAGAAAAAGTTGCAAAAGTTAGCCAGAATCTATAGAAATAAAGGTTTTAATTTGGGTTTTTTGAGGTGTTAAATATTAAAACCTTTATTTCTATAGATTCTGGCTAACTTTTTCAACTTTTTCTTTCAAAAGTCA
This sequence comes from Sweltsa coloradensis, assembly GCA_024449915.1. Classification (NCBI taxonomy): domain Eukaryota; kingdom Metazoa; phylum Arthropoda; class Insecta; order Plecoptera; family Chloroperlidae; genus Sweltsa; species Sweltsa coloradensis. The sequence continues at coordinate 149,801 of JAMZAV010000786.1, read as the reverse complement.
ATACATCACCTTTACCTTAATGTCCATGTGAAATATATGAACGTTGTAGTTCCACCCGTTTGGTCAGAATCCGCCCAAATAGCACGAAAATATAGATTTTAGATCTTTCTCACAGCCTTGTATGAAAACTTCACAGGAGATTTTATACCTTACTCACAGCCTTGTTACAAACAATCAAAGATCCAACAGACCTAATGATTGCTTTGTATGGGCCGTGTTAATATGTTTTTATTATTTTAAATTAATATTAACATTTTATAATTAAAAAGCTCATCCATCAACGCGGCGGGACTTTAGCGTTTTCCTAGTTATGGAAATTATTGTTTTACATTCCTCTTTTTCTAATAATTCTCTCCACTCTTAGGCCCTAAGTCATTTCATATTCTTTCTATGAATCACTGTACCACTTCCTATTAACCCACCGGCTTACCCGCCGGTCGAATCGATGGGCTGTTCATAATGCCTGCCAAATTACCTGGCCGTCGGATCAACGGGCTGGAACAGCGCGCTACATTATCGGTCGTTATATGAGAATGGTTCGTTCAATCGCCAAGAGATCGCGCTCGATGTACTCTACGCACTTAGCTGCATCCAACGAAATGTTTGGCTTCTATCTAGGACAAGTTTGAGCGTTTCTATGCTTGAAGGAACTTATGTTTGCATTCGTGGGCGGTATGGCAGTGACGGCAATGTGCAATATTTTGCTTATTACGATGATTATGAGGGGTGTGATATTTTGGCATCAAGAAAAATTTGCAGGAGAGTTCATAACCTCTAGACATTTATTTAGGCTATATTTAAGAATTTATTTGAGGGAAATCGGTTCATTTTTGTAGGAGAAGTAAACATTTCAACTGGAATGCACTCTGCAACCCTTTTTGCAAAAATAAATGGATTTTAAAGATAGCGCGCCGCGATTTTTAGAGGTAAGCTGATGGGTAGAGGTACGTGTATATAGCATTTTCAAGTGTCATTTTATAGCCATCTATTTTTTGGACACTTTCCAAACTTCTTGTATGAAGTTTTTTCAAATTTTAATTTTGAAATAATGTCATCAAGGTTGAATTAATATCAACTGAACAAAAATGTGTACAAACAAATTTCTGATACTATGTAAAATTAAATAAAATAGGAATGGAAAACCATAGTTTTAAGTTAAAAAATAGCGCTTTGTAGCATCTATTCACAAAACGCTATTTTCACGTACCTCTACTGATGGGTTAAAATGAACAAAATATAAAACAAAATGCATGATGGCCCAGTAAGCCAAAAATGCAGGCAAATGAAAAGAAGGAAATAAAACCAAAAATGGTTATTCAAGTCCATCGATAATAACTGCACGTATAACAGATGTCCTTCAGATTGTGGTGTGTACTGCCAGATGACCTTCTTAATGTCATATGTGGGTCATTCTCAAATAAAATGACCCTTGTGCTGTCCCACCTTATATTATTTTTTTTTTAGATCAAGATATTGATTTGCATAAATTTTGGTTGTACATTTTCAGAATACTTATAGTTTTTATTAGCTCCATGAATTTTTGCACTTCTATCTTGTAAGGTTGACCTTTAATTCAATGTCGGGTATTGCAAAATGTGTTAAAACCCATGTCCCTATCCTCAAAACCAGAAGTGTTTTTGTAAAATGTTTGACTTAAAGACTAAAATTTATTTAGTCTCTAGATTGGAATTAATGCAGAAATAACAGTTAATAACTGTGTGTTAGTGATTTTTTTTAACAATTTACATTTTCAAACAATAACTAGTGGAAAGTGTTTGTCCCTAATGTGGCAATCATAATAATGTCATGACTGTTACCATTGTAAAAGAGTTTAAATAATTTTTCAAGAAGGCAGTGGATCAATCTAGAAGAAGAAGAAGAACAGCTCCTGACATGGCATCATGGAAGTTTGGTTTGTTTTGACATGAGAACTCTTTAAAATTGAAAAGTAAACATTTTAACGGTGAGTATTTTAATTCAATGTCATGAATGTTACCAAGATAAAACAATTTAATTTGTATTTAATATTTTATTTAACAATTGAGTTAAGTTACAATCAAGTTCCAGCTCATAGCAAACATAACCCTACTTTTTCAAATGGGATTGTTAACAGCTAATGAATTAATGAAGTTGAAATGTCATGCATGTTACTTGTCAGGTATGTTACTTTTAAAAAGTAACATTACCAAGGGCATCGTGGATTACTGCATTAATTTCCTGCAACTGTAGATGTGTTTTGAAGGGAGAGGTTGTAATTCATTGCCATACTCAAAAGTAACAAAACACTTGTTTTTATTGATTTTCAGTGATCACTTGTCAAGAATGTTACTTTTTGTCAAGACCGTTACCCGTAGTGTCTCTTTACTTTAAACTCAACACAAACTTGTTGGATTAGATGGATTTTATCTTTAGGTTGACTGATTTGTACACTAACAAGCAACATGATCTTAGAAAAAAATTATTACTGTTAGAAAAGTAACTTTTTGTCAAGACTGTTACTTTTTGTCAACACCGTTACCCGAGCTAATTATTAAATTAAGTCTTATTTAAAGTTTAAAATAACTGAATCACATTTTTAATCTTATTTATAATATTAATACTTCATTGCTACCAGTGATCTTGATAAAATTTGATTTGCCATTTGTCCATTATTAGTAAGTTAATTACCAGGTTTTGAAATTTGAGTAACATTCTTGACATTTTGGTATTATAAAAAGTGATTAAAATAAAAATGTATATTTTATTGAATGTATTAGTTTTGTGTGATAATGTAACTAAAACTATTGTGCACATGAATATAGATTTAATAAATAACTTCTTACATCAATTGTCACTTTATGTCCGGTAACAGTCATGACATTTTCGTACACTTGGATTGATGAAAATGCTTGTATGTAAAAAAATTTTGTTTTTTTAGATAAACCCTTTTAGGGCTGTAAGAACAAATTATTGGATAATGTATTGTTAAAGGAGGCATCCAATTTTATGTTATAATTTTTTCTTGCAAGCATTTTTTTCAATATGGTCATTACGTTGTAAATACATATGTGTTTATGTTCTTGCCCTCATCTATTATTTGTACATAATTTGTTTTTGAAATGTTTAATTTTATGTTAATCATAATTTGTTGGCATGCATGGTTCATGGTCGTTTTTGTAATTTTTAATATTTATTTGTAATGTTAAAATATTCCTAAATGTTCAACCTCAGTTTGAGAAAGACACTCAACTAGTGTCGAAATATTACTACTAAAGAAGTATTTCTTACAAGAACAGTGTATGTCCAATAATTACATTTTAATAATCAATTTACCTGTTCTATTAGTTAAATTTAATGTATATATATATATGGATTGTTGTAGGTTTTCGCGGCCCGTTGTACGTACAATACTAGGTTCTTGGGTTAAACCGCGTTGAAATGATGAACCAGTGCAGAAACTGGGCGTCCACCGACGTTTCGTCTGATCTACGTCAGACATCATCAGGGTGACTGTGACTTCACGAAGGTTAAAGTCACAGTGGCTGGCACGCACGCGACCGCCTCCTTATATACCTGAAAAGGTGCGGGGCGGCGAGGTTATATTAAAAATTTGGTGCATGGCGGCGAGGTCATGTTAAATTTTGTTTTTTACATTTGACCTCGCTGCCCCGCACCAAATTTTTAATATAACCTCGCTACCCCGCACCTTTTCAGATATATAAGGAAGCGGTCGCGCGTGTGCCAGCCACTGTGACTTTAACCTTCGTGAAGTCACAGTCACCCTGATGATGTCTGACGTAGATCAGACGAAACGTCGGTGGACGCCCAGTTTCTGCACTGGTTCATTTCGACGCAATTTAACCCCCCCCCCCCAGTTGGGAAATACTCCCGTAGGTGGAATTGTTAATATTTAATACAATCCAGAAATTACAAAATCCATCCCGATTAGGGTTCGATTATTATTATTATTATTATTATTATTACTATTATTATTATTATTATTATTATTATTATTATTATTATTATTAGTTTAAGGGCGCTTTAACAGCAAAGATTATTCGCGCCTCCAAGATAAAACAATTTCTATAAGTGTGAGTTACCACCACTACATCTTTCAAAGGGGAGGAACGCAAGGTGAGACGCGGGGGGACAAGGGGTGGACAGGCATGTGCTGGTCAGAACCAGCCACAAGCGTATGGGTAGGGCAGGGGTTCCCCCACGTCGTGGTCGTCTTAGAACTGTGTCATCATCCGTCCGTATCGTCATTGTCGTCGCCGTCAAGGGAGGTAGTCAAAGAGAAGGGGAAAGTTCCCTGACGACGACCCAGAGCTTGCTATTAGTTTCAGGGAGTGAAACTCCCCTACTTACGGGCCAAACCATAAGAAGGTTGCAAATTGGACCATGATGGACCTCGGGGCTCAAACCCGAGTCTCCCACATTCCGGACAGGCGCCATAATATTAATAATGATTTTTTAAATTTCTAGATTGTATTAAATATTAACAATTCCACCTACAGGAGTGTTTCCCAACTATCCAAATCAAGAAATATACCCTCGCTCATACCTGCGTACACATGCGTCCCTATACATTATAAACTAGGAAGCTTCGCAAACGCTTTTTCAGGCGCATTGTTGGATGAGCGTAATTGGTGCATTGAGCTGCCATGTGTTATGCAGATTTTCTGTTGTTCTGTGAAAAAATCATTACAAAGTCGAAGACATTTTATTTAAATGAAAAAAATTGTATTTTTAAAAAGGGGAAAAAATCATAAAATTGAAATTTTCATGAGAAATAGTTTTTCGGTTGGGCTCAAATTTCACACCAATATATTAATTCATAAAATTAAGGTTCTGTGAAAAAATCAGTACAATCGGATAAAGCATGTAGGTAGTGTTAATAAATCAAAGAAATTTTGTAAAAATAAAAATAAAATCGTAAAATTGCGATTTTCATGAGAAATAATATTTTGATTGCGCTCAAATTTCACACCAATATATGAATTCATAAAACTAAGGTTCTGTGAAAAACTTATTACAATCGGATAAAGCATGTACGTGTTATAGGGCCTAAGTCGAAGAAATATTTTAAAAATTAAAAAATTAAAAAATTGCGATTTTCATGAGAAATAATATTTTTTTTATTGCGACGTGGCAGTTCTAAGTTCAAAGATTTCAAAGGCCTCCAGAAAATTTCATCGCAATCGGAGTATCGGTTTAGCCGGAATCGTGTTAACAGACACAATAATACAAACCGAAAAAAACATTCAGATGTATAATGCAACTACCTACTATTCAGAGTTTAAAATGTACCGTCCTGATGGTCTAGTGGTTAAGACGCCTGTCTGGAATGCGGGAGATCCGTGGTTCGATTCCCGGTTGGGGCGAACTTTTTTAATTTCTGAATTGTAGTAAATAATAAAAAAAAAACACTACAGATTTTTTTCTCCAGTGTAGTGAAATGGATTCTTCACTTCGCTCGCTACGCTCATCCAATAATGTTTGTTTGGTCAATTCAACAGCAACAGTTTTTCGATGCTTTATTGTTCCATCCATTCAGTTCTATAATGTAACTACAATTCAGAAGTTAAATAGTTACCGTCTCGGTGGTCTAGTTGGCTAAGCGCCTGCCGATCGGGATGGATTTTTTTAATTTCTGGATTGTATTAAATATTAACTTGATAATGTTAGGTGGGTCATTTATGTAGATTATAAATAAAAGCGGTCCTAGAATGGAGCCTTGCGGCACTCCATGTTCTGCAGATTACATTTGTGAGTTTATTTTTGTTGTATTATTTGAGTTTTGTCTTGTTATTTCTGTATAGTGATGTCGGTTTGACAGGTATGATTCAAATAATTTGTGAGGTGTCCCTCTTAGGCTATTCCATAATGATGCAATTTTTCAAGAAGAATTTTATGGTATACGCAGTCTAACGCTTTTGACAGGTTGCAAGAGATACCAATTAGGGGAATACCTTTGTCTCAGGGAGTTACTAATTATATTTACTAGGAAGCTTCGCAAACGCTTTTTAGGCACGTTGTTGGACGAGCGTAATTGGTGCATTGAGCTGCCTTGTGGTATGCAGATTTTCTGTTGTTCTGTGAAAAAATCATTATTAGGTCGAAAAGAAAGAACAAAAAAAATCGTAAGATCAAATTTTTTTTTAAATTGCAAAATTGCGATTTTCATGAGAAAGAATTGTTCGATTGCGCTCAAATTTCACACGAATATCTTAATTCATAAAATTGAGGTTCTGTGAAAAAAATCATTACAATCAAATTATGCATGTAGGTGTTATAAGTCAATGAAATTTTTTTAAATCGAAAAAAATCGTAAAATTGCGATTTTCATGAGAAATAATTTTTGAATGAGCTCAAAAACGTGGCAGTTCTAAGTTCAGAGATTTCGAAGGTCTCCAGAAAATTACATCGCAATTAGAGTATCGTTTTAGCCGGAATCGTGTTAAACATTCCGGATTTTTTTCTTCGGTGTAGTAGAATAGAATCTTCGCTTTCGCTCGCTACGCTCATCCAACAAATTTCTCTATTGTGTTTATTGTGTTTTTTGCTTTTCTGAATCCATTTTGTTTGGTTGATAAAATATTGTGTTTTTCTAGAAAGTTTTGTCAATCTAGGCCTAGGGCCTAATTGCCAGGATTCTTGCAAAAAATTTTGATATCGCTGGTAAGAGTGCTATGGATCTATAGTTATTTATTTCTTGTTTATTTCCTTTTGGTAGTATTGGGATCATTTTTGCTATTTTTAGTTTGGTGGGGAGAAGGGGGCACATTGGTACAGAGGGTACTTTGGCACATCTTTGATTTGCCCGCCTGTTGTTGACTAATAGTTGTAAGAACTAGCCTACATTATTTAGATGGCAGTGCTACAATCTACCTGCTCTAAAAATTTGGTGGATTTCTATCAAGAAGTATTGAAGCTACACCAAAATCAGTGTTTTCTTGTCAAAAAATAAATTTTGAACTTGAAATTTGTAAGAATATTTTGAATCTAGATTTAGGCTAAATAGCCTATAATATAATTATATGTTTACCAGGTTACCTCTAAATGTTTTTTTATACTAGAATTTAGCAACCAATGCTATTGTGTTCAGATAACCTCAAAAACATAAAAACTTCTTTTTGTTTATTGGTGTGCCAATTAGGTGTACCAATGTACCCCCACTAAGGGGCACATTTGGTACATTTTTAACTTTTTTTAAAACTGCTTCAAATAAATTGCAAACAAGTAGGCCTACCGTAGCCTATAATTATTTTTAAAATTATGAAAACAAGATGTAAAAAGCATTTTTATGTGAAAACCACATTTGAGATAAAAATAAAATATATTTTGTATCAAAAGGTGAAAAACCTTTTAAATGTACCAATGTGCCCCCTTCTTCCCTACCTACTCATTTCACAATACTTGGCCTATTTAACTCTGGGTCCATTTATTATTTTCATAATATTTGGCAAAGTTTAACATTAGATTTGTCTGCGGTCGAGCATTGGTTACGTGGGTGGTCGAGAATAGTTTACCAAATAAAACCTAGGCTGAGAATTAAACTTAAATACAGCCTTCAATTGTTGGTTCGACCAGCCTACATCAGGTATGCGTATGGTGTATAGGCTACGTTTTGGTACAAAACACTAGGCCTAGCCTGAACAGCCTCATTGGCTGGAACATTTTGAGATCTTCCCCAACTATTTCGAGATGCAATGGCTAAAATACAGTAAAAAATAGAACAAATTGTTGGTTTAGGACAAAAGGTGGTTGAGAACTGCATAGCTGACCCAAGCTCAGTCAGTTCTGCTATGCTAAGCTTAGCCTAGGCCTATAGACCTTGCCAGGATCTAATCATAGTGAGCCTACCTTCACCCTTCCGTGGAACGAAAAGGTTGTAGAAGTGCGAGATCATTTTTCTTGCATACAAATTGGGATCTTCACAGACGGGTCGTGGAACAGACATCTTCGGCACAGGGTGTAAAGCAGAAAGCCACTCACAATACACGTGGACGCAATCACGAATTGTATCATGTTCACTCAGAGGAAGACTAAGGCCAAAACAGATCACCTCCATACACCATTGTACCTCTCTGTCAGTTGACAGGGGGCTTGGTTCTGCTGCTTGGTGTTTGATGCCCAGATTTGAAGCAATTTGTCTCACTACTGCTAAAGCAACTTCTCTACCAATGGCCAATGGAAACTTTGCCAGCACGCTTTGACTTTCCTCGTTCCCATTCTGAATAAGGGAACTGAGGGATGCCCATTCAGAGTACATTCCACCCCCCTATAAAAAATACAAACTGAGATTTAGGCTAGGTCTAGGCCCTACTCTTAAATAGTAAACAATTTAGGCCTAGGCCCTAGGCGGTCTAGGCCCTAGTTCAACCCTACTACCTAGGGCCTAGGCATACTTAGGCCCGAAGGGAAATTAATACATAAACCTTAGGCCATACGGCTAGGCCTACTTACCTTGATGTTCAAGTTAACCCTATTAAATACACCCAAATTCATAGAGTCATATTGCTTGAAGCAACGCTTTTACAGCATAATAAGAGCCTAGAATTGAAAGAAGAGCTAGGCCAACGGGCCTACATCTATCTTCACATGATATTCTAGGTCTACATTTAAAAATATAAGAATTATGAAGTATTGTAGGCGTAGTTGATATTTGACAGTTTGACATGGAGATTTAACAGCAAAATGACGACACTTGCGCGTTTGACACTCAACCGACTGCCATGAAATCATGAACCTTTGTCACTGTAGGTTATATAAAGGCTGGTGCCACCCACTCAGTGGTGCCACCATGGGCTGGTGAGGAGCTTGGACGGGGGAACGCGGGAAACGAGTTCGGTGCTTTCGAAACTTTTGGAAGAGAATCAGTGGCGAATTTGGACCGTGTTACTTTGGCTTAACTAGATCTAGATACATGGTAAAGATAATTTTTTCAAAATGTATTTATGTATGTCAGTTGACCTGAGGCTATTATATACTATATAATATGTTTATAGATATTAGCTAATGATTTTCTGATTCTTGTATCTACTAGCTAACTAAAATGACAAAACCCAAATGAATGTAAATTTATAATGGTGAATAAACAACTAAAATAAACTAAACTAAACATCTACGAGTTGGATTTTATTTTAAAAAAAAACACCGCACGAACAATAACCACAGTCATACATTAAAACACATTCTAAAAAACTTCCTCGCGTCTGATAGCCTCTTGAGAACGTACGGTACACACTTTTTTGGTACTTATTAATTTTTATAAAATAATAAATAAATAAATTGTATTTAGAGTCTACCCACTTAGTTATATAACTGATTTTCAGTGGGGGACAGTAAATCAAATCGACCAAGCCAGCCCTGTAGGCCCAGACGCAATCGACGAGTGAGCGAAACCAACCAAAGATCGATATTTTTAATAGAAAATATAGCAATCAGTGGTATGGACAGTGCGAACACCCGCGGATCAATCAACGCCAGAATCAACAAGGCCGATTCAGAACAACTATGAATTTATTATGTGCTTCGTTGCTAGGACGGCTCCAAAGTCACCGTTTTCAAACTCCTAAGACAAGAACTGATGAACTTAAGTCCAAATCAGAAGTTAATAAAACTTCTGACTTTGACGGGAATCGAACCTTGGACCTTCTGCATTGGAAGTAGGTAGGCTAACCATAAGACCAACGAGCTACACACAAGACTTACGAGCCACACTATCTATTAAAAAAAAGCCGCACGAACAATAAACACTGTCATACATTAAAACAAATTCCAAGCCTCTTGATAGCCTCTTGATAATATACGCCGTATATATACACCGGTACACACTTTTTAGTACTTTTCATTTAAAAAAAAAAAAAGTAATGGTTGTTAATTATTGTTCGTGGGGTGTTTTATTTTAATACATCTTACGGGCATTAATAACCTTAGTGTTGTGTGCCCATAAACCCTAATAACTAACTAACTAATATATCTTGCGCTCTAAACATATTGGGTTTGAACATGTATTTATTTTTAATTAATATCCGATATGATGTGATTTTCATTGCTTTACAGCAAGGCACTCACACTCAAATATGTAGGCCTAGGTACTATGCTCAGAACGTTAACCTATTACAAGTAAATAAAGTAATTGGATGAGCGAAGCGAAGACTTCAATTTCACTGACCCCCAAAAACATTCGGTTGCGTGTTTTTTTTTTGTTTTTTTTGTCTGTTCCCTCTCCACCGGGAAAATGGCATATGCGATCTTGATGAAAATTGGAGGGGACCTTCGAAATCTCTGAACTTACACCTGTCACGTTTTTAACGAAGAAATATTTCTCATGAATAACGTACTTTTACGATTTTAGTGCGATACTTTCGTGACATTTGGACCGGTTCTGACCAAACGGGTGGGGCAACAACGTTCATATTTTTCATGGACATTAAGGTTATGGTGATGTAGTACCTTTTGAAAGAAAAAGCTGGAAAAGTTAGCCAGAATCCATAGAAATAAAGGTTGTAATATAAGTTTTTTAGGTATATAACAATTAACAAATAACAATAGAAACTTGACAACAATCACTCACAATGCGTTCAAAAAGGATTTGCAAAAGTAAAGAGATCCCACGCAAACTAAAAACTTACAAAAAAGCTCATCCATCAACGCAACTAAAAAAGCGTTCGGGAAGCGGCCTAGTTATTTTACACACAACAAAGATAAATCACATAAGGATTTCCACATTCAACAGAAATAATTGGATGAGCGTAGAGAGCGTAGCGAGCGAAGTGAAGACTTCAATTTCACTGACCCCCCAAAAAATTTAGCTCGGGTGTTTTTTTTTGTTTTTTTGTTTGTTTTTTTTTTTTTTTTTTTTGTCTGTTCCGAGCAAACGACGATTCCGGGCAAACGGCATAAGCGATCTTGATGAAAATTGGAGGGGACCTTCGTTTCCTCTAAACTTAGACTTGCTACGTTTTTGGGTACAATCGAAGAAATATTTCTCATGAATATCGTACTTTTACGATTTTTTTCGATTTTTAGTGCGATATTTTCGTGACATTTGGGCCGATTCTGACCAAACGGGTGGGGCTACAACGTTCATATTTCTCATGGACATTAAGATTATGATGATGTAGTACATTTTGAAAGAAAAAGTTGAAAAAGTTAGCCAGAATCTATAGAAATAAAGCTTTTAATATAATTTTTTGATTTTTTGTGCGACATTTTCGTGCCATTTGGGCCAGTTCTGACCAAACGGGTGGGGCTACAACGTTCATATTATACATGGACATTAAGGTTATGGTGATGTAGTACCTTTTGAAAGAAAAAGTTGAAAAAGTAAGCCAGAATCCATAGAAATAAAGCTTTTAATTAAAGTTTTTTACGGTAAATAATACCAATTGACAAGAAACAAAAGAAACTTGACAACAATCACCTTCAATGCGTAGGCAACAAAACAAAGCACTTGCAAAAGTAAAGATATCCCACGCAAACTAAAAACTTTAAAAAGCTCATCCATCAACGCGGCGGGACTTTAGCGTTTTCCTAGGAATTGGATGAGCGAAGCGAAGACTTGAATTTCACTGACCCCCCCAAAAAATTAGCTCGTTTTTTGTGTTTTTGTCTGTTTGTTCGCGCTCTACCGGGCAAACGGCATATGCGATCTTGATGAAAATTTTAGGGGACCTTCGAAATCTCTGAACTTAGACTTGAAACATTTTTGGGTACAATCGATTAAATATTTCTTATGATTATCGTACTTGAACGATTTTTTTCGATTTTTATAATGAGATATTTTCGTGATATTTGGCAAACGGCTACTCCGATCTTGATGAAACTTTATCGGAACGTTTAAAATCACTGAAATTATATGTTATGATTTTAGAGACGTTCGAAGTAATATTTCTTATAGAAATCGTACTTTTACGATTTTCCCCCGGTTTTATTATACGATATTTTCGTGATATTTGGGTCGATTCTGACCAAACGGGTGGGGCTACAACGTTCATATTTTACATTGACATATAAAGATTATGGTGATGTACGGTAGTGCCTTTTGAAAGAAAAAGTTTAAAAAAATGGTTACAATTAATTAATAAAGGTTTTAATATAAGCCTTTTACAGGTGTATAATTAACAAGTAATATCAAGAAACCATAGAAAAAACTAATAAGATTTTTTAAAAAAAGCTCATCCATCAACGCGACTCGAAAAAAGCGTTCGCGAAGTGGCTAGTTGTAGGCCTAAATAATTATATCGCAAACAAAATCACGAGAACAGAGTGGAATTGAGCTTTCATACCTCCCAAAAACTCGTAGTTTATAAATGCGTCGCGCAAAGGAATGTGTTACCTTGGGGTTTCTAGTGTAGTAGAAACCCAAAGGTGTTACATTCGTGAGATACAATTTTTACACATTACTTACATAGACTTAGAATTCTTATGTGCTCGCAAAATGACCAAAACACATTCCTGTGTTTCGGGATCAGAACCCGACACGGTGGCACCACTTGGTTTCGTAAGCTGACTTTCATACTATGAGCCAAGACACACATTTTCTTGTACTGTTTGTTGTTATCATCTAGGCTATTATTACTAGCGAATCTCGTTCGATCGACCCAGCGTAATCTGTTGATATCACTCTGCGATAATTTCTACCAAGAACAATCGAAGTGTATAATATTAGGGTCTCCTTGAATTGAAGCTCCGCTGTTGTTGAAAAATTGTTTATGATTGTGAGCAAGATAATGGCCGATGTTATTGGTATAGGTCAATATGAACAGCAATGAAAAAAATATATGCATTTCACTCCGTGGTAAAATACTAGGAAGCTTCGCAAACGCTTTTTCATGCACTTTGTTGGATGAGCGTAATTTTTTTTAAACGAAAAAGAGCGTAAAATTGTGATTTTCATGAGAAACTATTTTTCGATTGCGCTCAAATTTCACACCAAGATATAAATTCATAAAATTAAGGTTCTGTATAAAAATCGTTACAATCGGATAAAGCATGTAGGTGTCGAAATATAAAATAAAAAATCGTAAAATTGCGATTTTCATCAAAAATTTTTTTTGATTGCGCTCAAATTTCACACGAATATATTAATTCATAAAATTAAGGTTCTGTGCAAAAATCATTACAATCGGATAAAGCATGTAGGCGTCATAAGTCAAAGAATGTTTTAAAAAATCGAAAAAATCGTAAAATTGTGATTTTCATGAAAAATTATTTTTCGATTACGCTCGAATTTCACACGAATATATAAATTCATAAAATTAAGGTTCTGTGAAAAAATCATGACATTCGGATAAAGCATGTAGGTGTTGTTAGTCGAAGAAATTTAAAAAATCGAAAAAAATCGTAAAATTGCGATTTTCATGAGAAATAATTTTTCGATTGCGCTCAAAAACGTGGCAGTTCTTGGTTCAGAAATTTCGAAGGCCTCCATAAAATTTCATCGCAATTGGAGTATCGGTTTAGCCGGAATCGTGCTAACAGACACAATAATACAAACAGAAAGAAAGAAAAAAAGAAAAAAAAAACATTTCGGATTTTTTTCTCCAGTGTAGTGAAATGGAATCTTCACTTCGCTCGCTACGCTCATCCAACCATACTTTCATTTCAGTAACTAGGAAAACGCTTAAGTCCCGCCGCGTTGTTGGATGAGCGTAATTGGTGCATTGAGCTGCCATGTGTTATGCGGATTTTCTGTTGTTCTGTGAAAAAATCATTACTAAGTTGAAGATTTTTTTAAATTAAATTAAATTAAATTAAAAATTAACTAACATTTTAAATTTTTTTAATTAATCAAAATTTTAAAAAAGGAAAAAATCGTAATATTGAAATTTTCTTAAGAAATAATTATTCGATTGCACACAAATTTTACACGAATATAATATTAAGGTTCTGTGAAAAAATCATTACAATAGGATAAGTAGTAGGTGTTACAAGTCAAAGAATTGTTTTAAAAAAGAAAAAAAAACTAAAATTTCGATTTTCATGAGAAATAGTTTTTTGATTGCGCTCAAATTTCACACGAATACCTTATTCATAAAATTAAGGTTCTGTGAAAAAATCATTAAAATCGGATAAAGCATGTAGGTGTTATAAACTGAAGAAATTTTTTAAAAATCGTAAAAAATCGTAAAATTGCGATTTTAAAAAGAAATAATTTTTCGATTGCGTTCAAAAACGTGGCAGTTTTTGGTTCTGAGATTTCAAAGGCTTCCATAAAATTTCATCGCAATGGAGTATCAGTTTAGCCGGAATCGTGCTAACAGACACACAATAATAGAAAAAAAACATTCCGGATTTTTTTCTCCAGTGTAGTGAAATGGAATCTTCGCTTCGCTCGCTACGCTCGCTACGCTCATCCAACTAGGAAAACGCTTAAGTCCCGCCGCGTTGTTGGATGAGCGTAATTGGTGCATTGAGCTGCCATGTGTTATGCGGATTTTCTGTTGTTCTGTGAAAAAATCATTACTAAGTTGAAGATTTTTTTAAAATTTAATTTCATTAAAAAAAAAAATAACGAAATGTTTAATTTTTTGAATTAATCGTAATTTAAAAAAAGGAAAAAATCGTAATGTTGAAATTTTCATAAGAAAAAATTATTCGATTGCGCACAAATTTTACACGAATATATTAATTCATAAAATTAAGGTTCTGTGAAAAAATCATTACAATAGAATAAAGCATGTAGGTGTTATAAGCCGAAGAATTGTTAAAAATCGAAAAAAGTCGTAAAATTGCGATTTTCGTAAAAAATAGTTTTTTATAACGCTCAAATTTCACATGAATACATCAATTGATTAAATTAAGGTACTGTGAAAAAATCATTACAATCGGACAAAGCATGTAGGTGTTGTAAGTCGAAGAAATTTTTAAAAAATCGAAAAAAAATCGTAAAATTGCGATTTTTATGAGAAATAATTTTCCGATTGTGCTCAAAAACGTGACAGTTCTAAGTTCAGAGATTTCGAAGACCTCCATAAAATTTTATCGCAATCGGCGTATCGGTTTAGCCGGAATCGTGCTAACAAACAGACAAAAATACAAAAAAAAGAAAAAAAACATTCAGGATTTTTTTCTCCAGTGTAGTGAAATGGAATCTTCGCTTCGCTCGCTACGCTCATCCAATAACGCCTTACAGTGCAGTTTAGTGGTGATCATCTATGATAGTGATCAAATATTTGGATGAGCGTAGCGAGCGAAGCGAAAACTTCAATTTCACTGACCCCTCAAAAATTTAGCTCCAATGTTTTTTTGTTTTTCTGTCTGTTTGTTCGCACGATTCCGGGCAAACGGGATATGCGATCTTGATGAAATTTTGAGGGAACCTTTGAAATCTCTGAACTTAGACCTGCCACGTTTTTGGGTACAATGGAAGAAATATTTCTCATGAATATTGTACTTTTACGATTTTTTGTGCGATATTTTCGTGACATTTGGGTCGATTCTGACCAGACGGATGGGGCTAGAACGTTCATATTTCACATGGACATTAAGGTTATAGTGATGTATTGCTTTTTGAAAGAAAAAGTTGAAAACATTATCCAAAAACCATATAAATAAAGGTTTTAAATTAAGTTTTTGAGGTATTTAATAACATTAACAAGTAACAATAGAAACTTGACAACAATCACCTACAATGCGTTCAAAAAGCACTTGATAAGTAAAGAGATCCCACGCAAAACTAAAAACTTACAAAAACGCTCATCCATCAACGCGACGGGATGTAAGCGTTTTCCTAGTGTAAAATACACGTGTGCTTATGCATTTACTAGGAAAACGCTTAAGTCCCGCCGCGTTGTTGGATGAGCGTAATTGGTGCATTGAGCTGCCATGTGTTATGCTGATTTTCTGTTGTTCTGTGAAAAAATTATTGCTTAGTCGAAGATTTTTTTAAATTAAATTAAATAAAATAAAAAATTAACTTAATTTTTTTAATAAATCGTAATTTAAAAAAAATAAAAAATCGTAAAATTGCAATTTTCATAAGAAATAATTATTCGATTGCGCTCAAATTTAACACGAGTATATAAATTGATGAAATTAAGGTTCTGTGAAAAAATCATTACAATATGATAAAGCATGTAGGTGTAATAAGTCAAAGAATCGTTTTAAAAAAGAAAAAACCCGTAAAATTTCGATTTTCATGAGAAAATAATTTTTCGATTACGCTCAAATTTCACACGAATATCTTAATTCATAAAATTAAGGTTATGTGAAAAAATCATTACAATCGGATAAAGCGTGTAGGTGTTATAAGTCGAAGAAATTTTTAAAAAATCGAAAAAAATCGTAAAATTGCGTTTTTTATAAGAAAAAAATTCCCGATTGCGCTCAAAAACGTGGCAGTTCTAAGTTCAGAGATTTCGAAGGTCTCCATAAAATTTCATCGCAATCGGAGTATCGGTTTAGCCGGAATCGTGCTAACAAACAGACAAAAATACAAAAAAAAAAAAAAAAAAACATTCCGGATTTTTTTCTCCAGTGTAGTAGAATGGAATCTTCGCTTCGCTCATCCAATGAATTCTTTGAACCATACTAGCCCTCTCAGTCATGATCATGGACATGAAATTCCAAATTTAAATCCGGGTAAATGATAGGTTTTTCAGTTTGACCACATTTTTTATTTTTTTGTCTGTGAATTTGAAAAGAAATAAAAAATCCCCATTTCAATGGGATGATTGTACCTGAATTAGAGAAGATTGAAAATACACATCCGCGAAAATGGCTAAAAATGTGAAAATTTTGTTTTTTTCCGGAAATGTAAAATCATTGTATTATTGCAGTTTTTTTTAGATAAGCATAATCTAAAATATACAAAAAAAATTGACAAAAATCATCTTTTAGAAATATGCTTAAAATTTGAATTTGAACTTATATTGTATATTTAGTTTAAAATCCAAAATTTGGCCTAAATTCCTAAAAATCGAGCTAAAAATTATCAAAATTCTCAGAAAAAAATTAGAAAAATGAATTGAGTGTTGAAAATGACCTAACACCAATTTAATTCGTGGCTGAGAGGGCTAGCATTGAGTATAGAACATATAATGGTACGCAGCCAGTCTAGTACGATCTAAGCGCCGCCGCGCTGCGTATTTCCGTGAAGCGGTAGAGTAAGCCTACGAGAGACAAACATTTGTTTCCAAATTTCTCCAGTAAAATCTTATGTGCTACTTATTTATAAAATGCTTTTTAAAAATCAATATTGCATCAATCCTACAATAATATCAAGCGCACCAGCTATATCTCGAGTAAATCCAGTTATCTCGAGTTACACAAGAACAACCCTTCTGGAATCCATGTTGTGTAGGTACTTGACAATCCTCTCCCCCTGAAGACGTAAGACTGGTAGGCTTATAATTATCTACTCATCTCGTCCCTTCCCCCACCTTTATAAATTTGAACAACTATTGCTTGTTTCCACTGATCTGGCAGTTTTCCCTCATTTATAGATGTCTGAAATAATTTCGTGAAGTATGGCACTATTCCCCATCCAGCTGCTTTTAAAATTTATTAGTTATTCCATCTGGCCCTGGAGATTTATTATTCTTAAGTTTCTTTAATAACACTAATGATATCATCATCAGTTATCACCACCTCACTTACATCCCAATCATTATGTTTACTTTTATATCCCGCCGGCCAATACCTTCAGAGTGGAAAACAATTAGCTGTTAGATTGTATCCTTAGAAGCTGTCATCTGCAGCATAAGTACCAATCAGTATAGAACATTCAATGATAGTACTGGTACTTACATTGAGTATAGAACATTCAATGATAGTACTGGTACATGAGCACAACACATTGGGTATAGAACATTCAATGATAGTACTGGTACATGAGCACAACACATTGAGTATAGAACATTCAATGATAGTACTGGTACTTGAGCACAACACATTGGGTATAGAACATTCAATGATAGTACTGGTACTTGAGCACAACACATTGAGTATAGAACATTCAATGATAGTACTGGTACTTGAGCACAACACATTGAGTATAGAACATTCAATGATAGTACTGGTACATGAGCACAACACATTGAGTATAGAACATTCAATGATAGTACTGGTACTTGAGCACAACACATTGAGTATAGAACATTCAATGATAGTACTGGTACTTGAGCACAACACATCTATGATCATATTATATAATAACCGGCATTGCATGGTATCGCTACATTTAAACATAAACAAAAAAACTTTTTTCCTATAAATGTTCAAAAGGCTAGACTAGGAAGCTTCGCAAACGCTTTTTCAGGCACGTTGTTGGATGAGCATAATGGGTGCATTGAGCTGCCATGTGTTAAGCAGATTTTCTGTTGTTCTGTGAAAAAATCATTACAATCGGACAAAGCATGTAGGTGTTAAAAGTCGAAGAAATTTTTTAAAAATAAAAAAATCTTAAAATTGCGATTTTTATAAGAAATAATTTTCCGATTGCGCTCAAATTTCATATGCATATATTGATTCACAAAATTAATGTTCTGTGAAAAAATCATTACAGACTGATAAAGCATGTAGGTGTTATAAGTTGAAGAACTTTTTTTTTAATCAAAAAATCGTAAAATTGCGAATTTCATGAAATATAATTTTTTGATTGCGCTCAAATTTCACACGAATATAATAATTTATAAAATTAAGGTTCTGAGAAAAAATCATTACAATTGGATAAAGCATGTAGGTGTTAAAAGTCGAAGAAATTAAAAAAAAATCAAAAAAAAAAATCGTAAAATTATTATTTTCATGAAAAATAATTTTTCGATTGCGCTCAAAAACGTGGCAGTTCTAAGTTCAGAGATTTCGAAGGCCACTAGAAAATTTCATCGCAATTGGAATATCGGTTTAGCCGGAACCGTGTTAACAGACACACAAAAATACAAACAGAAAGAAGAAAAAAAAACATTCAGGATTTTTTCCTCCAGTGTAGTGAAATAGAATCTTTGCTTCGCTCATCCAATTAAATATACATATAGAGTTTGCTTTAGACACGAATAAAAAAGAATATCTTTGGATGATGCTAATTTGTGAAAGGAGAGGATCCTTGAAAATGTAACTACTTATACCTTTAAATAAACGAAACACAGCCAGATTGATATACATAATTTTATCGTCGAATTACAATTTCGATAAAAGCTTTGTTTCATAATTATTAGACATTGAGTTTGCTTGACAACTATAACAACATTACACCTGACTAAAGGGTTACATCCTCGAAATCATACTTCAGCTACCAATAACAATTAGCTGGGTAGTATATGCCTACCTTTATGATATTTTACCTGTTACATTGACAACAATGTAAGCCCGTTTTAAAAACAAAAAAATTATATTAATCGTTAAAAATGCACTTTAAAAAAACTACGCAAGATAATATGATTTACATAGTACATTTAACATCACGAAAATACCATTTATTTTCTTTGTAATAAACGTATATTAATTAAAGTAGGTATATAATTTTAAATACATTTTACAAAAAATATATCTTTTTACCCTTGCTATGGCCTCCAATTCTAGACAACACAAAAACATAGTACAAGATTCAATGATTATAGCTTTCAATATAAATTAGCTGTTAGTTTGAATCCTTAGAAATTTTCATCTGAAGCATAGAACCATTGTGTAGAGAACACTCAATGATAGTACTTGATGTAATAATAATTCTATTATAAACATCAAGTAGGCTTTATAATGAGAGGCAATATGTGTGCTGGAATAGGTGGTAAAAAGACGGGTTTCTAGACTGGCTTGACTCGGCTACCGATCGAGAATGATGTGTGTGCAGTCTTCAACAGAAAACAAGTTATACAAAATATAACTCCCCTTTGGCATGTCTCATCTCAAGCAAGTACGTTCAGAACTCACTGTGTGGAACTGAAATAGTTTCAATTATTAATAAAATGCAAAATTGAAGTCAAGGGTTGCAATTCAGTATTGTGAACAAACAATACATATTTTTCTATCTTGTCTAGTGCGAAAGCTGAGTATGTGCCTTACCCTACTCACTTCAACTTAATTTTCTTTCTGTGTGGGCCTACAACATACCAAATACATTCTTACATAGGTATATACAAACAAATACAACTATGTTGTGGGAGGGGGGGGGGGGTCCTGGTATTTCACATCCACTGGCAACTTATATTTATGTAACATCTAAGCTTTCAATTTCTTTCGCTAGATTGCATACCTACTCATTCAGGATAATGTACAAAAAATTATCATCGCCTACCAAGACTCGTAGACATTCAGTTGTAGGAAAAATGAGATATAGAGATAGAGAAAACAAATTAAATAACAAATAATGGTTATGATTGATTGATTGATTGATGTGGGGATTTGGGTCTGATATTTACACTGTACATAACCTGTTAGCCCTTGAAACAAGTAGTCACAAACCATTAACAAGTGAAGATGTATATACATGGTAACTACTAGAAAGAAACCAGTTGAACAGAACATAAATAAATAAAGAGAACACTGAATGGAAACACGAGTTTCACATGACATTATGACTCATTTACATTTCTTTAACTAAGAAATACATTTCACCATTCACTATCATTTCCCCTACCCATACTTTGTAGACTACACATTTAGGTTACATGGTCAAGGTTTTGGAAGATGACCATTAACATTAAGTCACAGTAACTTGAGGGTTTATTTCAAGGATAGTTGATATTGACTCAATTTAAATTAAAACAAAACATAATAATAATTGTTATATAGAATATTGTACTATCTACAATAACAAACTGACAGTGTTGGCTCGAGCGCAAAGCGCTTGACTCTGGTTCGGGAGGTCCCGGTTTCCGAGGTTTTCCTCAGTCGTTAATGCGAATGCAAGGGATCGAGTCCTCTTAAACAGCCCTCGGATATCCCTTCACAATTGTCCTATCCGCGACATACCTAGTTAGTCACCTGAAGAGGGTTATACCAGGTAAACCTGATGTGTATACCCTACAGCGGGCATCCTACATTTTTTTTTTTTTACAATGCCAAATCTTTGCTTGAACCTAATAACAACATGTTTGAATTCTAAGTTATAAGTTTAAACTTTAAATGCTTGAAAGACCATATAGACATGTGAATAGATATACATGTTGATATACATGTGATATAGACACAATGAACAAGGTTTGTTGAAAATGCAACATAAAACATTGAACCACATGAGGGTACAGGATAGCACTAGGCACCTCTAGAACCAATGCAATCAGTAATAGCTTGTGTATTGATTTCTACAGATTTGCCAATTGAAATTACTACTGCTGAACTGATAATACACAAATAAAAACTTAGTACTTTACAGGATGATCAAGTTGACTTGATTCTTCATCTGCTACCCATCTTTAAACTACTGTATGTTGCAGTTTAAATATCATAATGCATATTAGTAATTCCGTATATTTGTAACATTTCACAAACATATGGATGGATGCAAATAGCGGGCCTATGATCAAGTACTATCAATTGGTATGATTTCTCAGATTAATTTATGATTTCTCAGATTAATTCTTTCTGACTCAATTAATGGAACATATTCCTTGGGATGTCAAGTGCAAAGGTATATGAATTTGGTCTTTGCCATTCAAGTGGGGCACAGATCAATTTCAGGAAGAGGATAAAACACTTACGTTGATTCAATTATCAGAACGCATAAAATGTTGATAATCACTCAATAACACGATTCAATATGCACAAAATTAACTACCGGTACAATAATTAAAAACTTATATTGAAAAGCAAACCAAGTTTCAACCCAACTGTTTTTCTTTTCAACAATTACATAACAAGACATGTATAGCAAACAACATACAAAATACAAACATTATTTAGATAAGATTGTAGAGATGGGAATTTCGGCCCGGTCCGACTTTCGGGCTTACGGGCCAGTTACAACGATATACCAGTAGAACTAAGAAATACCATCATAATTTATACAAGCTGTTGTCTAAAACGACGCCGGCAGACTAAAAATCCTCATGAGTTTAGTCTTCGAAAGAACCGGGCTTCTGGGCTGACTTTCAGGCAGATTTTCGGTCCGGGCCAGGATCATCGGATTCGGACAGTTTCAAGACGGGCCTCGGTCCGGGCCCCCTTTTTTTTAAAAAAAAAAAAAAAAATGCGTCTCTAGTAGATTGATAGATGAAGCTAGGGCATCTGAATACCCCGCTAACTGATGATAACCCTGACTTAAGTTTTTTGAATCCACATGACATGTTTTTCTAGTTACCCATCAAATGCAAGACACTAAATCACAGTGTTCCGGTAATTCTAGTTATCTGTGATAAAATACTGTTAGAAATATAAAAAACACACTAAACCATAATTCAATAATCCATTATGACTGTAGAATGGCATGTATACAAGATTTTCAGATGACATCACACCGACTGTCATGGCCGACTGGTGGGAAAAAATTACCTTGGCGCTATCTAAACTCATGTTAAAAGGGGGAATTTTAATGAATGATTCCTTAAAGTTGCAGCCCTTATGGCAGTTCAAACCAATGAAATAGGTATTCTAATATGTAATTTACGTTTTAGCAAGGAAACATTGGAAATTGAAGCTGTTTATGTAAAAAATAATTAAAAGCTGGAACCCTATAAAAGCAGGTCTAAGGGCTATGCCTAGCCACTTCCGACGCTTTAGAAATAGACCTACCGTTTCGTGGCTGATAAAAAATATTTCTAATTTCTATGATACTGGGAGAACCTTAGCTACCAAATATACTGACATTTTGCGTTGTACACATTTAACAAAAGTGTAGGCGATGAAAAATACGTGATTTCTTTCTATCCGCCTATCGTAGCCATGTTAAAATTGCATTCTTTGCCCACCACAGCCCAAAGTTAGTAGATACTGCGCCGCCCAAAGCCTTCCTGAAACTCTCGTATGTGGGTAACAACAAAGCATACAACGGCATAGTCATCAGACACCAAAAAAGTAAGCTATGACAGGCCAACTAATTGACAGTTTTGCCAATGCAAAGTATAGAAAATTCAATTAAAACTAAGATAAACATATTTATTACACATGTAATTGATTTTAAATACATGCCCAAAATTTCTTAATGCCTAGGGCCCCAAACTGAGTAATAAAAACAAAAAACAAACGTGTTTAGTTTACTCAAACAGTCACAGAACTGATTTTCAGTGGGAGACATTAAATTTAAAGCCGACCAAGCCAACCCTGTAGGCGCCGACATCATCGACGAGCGAACAATGACCAACTAGAGACCGGCATATTTAAGTAGGAAACACCAAACAATCAAGCTGGACACGATTCCACCCGCGGACAACGCCAGATTCAACAAGGCTGATTTGGAACAACCTTAGAATTTACTATGTGCCTCATTGCTAGGACGGCTCCAAAGTCATCGTTTACAAATTCCTAAGCCAAAAACTGATGGACTTACAGCCAAGACCAAATCAGAAGTTATAAAACTTCTGCTTATAGCGGGAATCGAACCCTGGACCTTCTGCATTGAAAGCAGATACGCTAACTAGAAGACCAACAAACCACAAAAAAAACAGGCCTCTGAATGCGTAGTCAAGTTGAGTTCACACGGTAGGAAAAACCTACAGAAAAATGTTTATAAATATTTTCATGGCATAAGCTGGTGGATATTACTCAACTTATAATTTAGCCCACTATAAAAACTTAAAAACAAATTCCAACTTTCTTCAGTAATTATGTGGCTTGTATAATTAAATATTTTAAATAGATTGATGTATACCAGGGACCCTGAAATAGCGGACCGCGGAGGGACTTTGCGTGGACCCACAACAATCTTAGGCCTACCTTATACATACGTACTTCAATCACAATTGGCAACTCAAATTACAAATTATTCCATTAATGTTTCTTTTGGTAAGGAACCATTCAGAAACTATATGCCGTTCCGTTAGGCTCCTTAACAAATAACTGGGTGTAAAGTTTTGTGTGAATCTCAGATCTTATTGGTAATTTTCTTTCTTGTATTCAGCTCTCATGTGTTTCAATAGGGAGCCAAAAGGTGTAAAGTAGACAAAGTATTGTTCCGTGTACATCTCAATCGGAAGTGACTTACGCCTATGCAAAACAAAAATCACTAGTCTCAGTGCTCTTATTCAAAGACTTGACAAATCATTGCCACCCCCACCTCACCCCACTTTTCACACTAGCATAAGAGGTCTCGAACCCCGTGAGATCTTCCAAGTTGGTGAGTGAGTCCCTGATGTACACCCTCGACCAGAAATAGTATTGTACAGTAGATACAACTAGAGATCCTTTTGCTTACTTAAGGTTGATGGTGTATAATGTACATCAACGCCATTTCACACTTTTGCATCAGAATCAAAAATTGAATGAATGAAAAATATACCAACGACCACAGTTTATAAAAAATACAAAACAAAATGCACAGTAAATCAAACAATGGATGTTCCAACAACTGAATTATGTAGACGTTCATTTATTGCATAATGAATACACCAAAAAAGAAAACAGACAGTTCTATTAACCAGCTAAGAAAAGGCTAATACATAGGTAAAAGTCTGCAAAAAACATTGATTGTATAAATTTCTTGAATCAGTACATTGGTCAAAAAAGTTCTTCAAACGAGAGTCATACTATTTTGTATGCTAATTGTATGTTTGGGGCTAAATACCATTTTGAATCACGTACTTAAGCAAATTTCAAGGTCGGGACCTATGTTTTAATTAAAAGTAAGTGAAATTTCAAGCTAACCGAGTTTGAATTATCATAGGGTTTACTGTAAGTACTTAATAAACCAGGTGCATAGGAACATTTTGAAAGTTTAGGGGGGCAACATTTTTAGCAAAACTGATCTTTCTCTTATACACAACTATGTTGTCGCTTAAGCCTATAGTTACAAATTAAAATCACTGACAAACGGTTTGTGTTTTTTCAGCACGTCGGAACAGATTTTTGTTTCGTCATTTGAATTTTGTATTGTGTCATTGTCGACAGTTCTCAATACACCAACAACGCTTATCCATCAATGCAGATAGAATGCCTGTTCGCTAAGTGGCGTAGTTCCAAACAATCAACAATAGACGGAGAATTGTAGAATATCCTGAGAGTTTTGTCAGGATTAGAGTAGCCTTTTGACCAGTAACTTAAAAACAAACACAAAAATAAAATATGCCTGCAAACACTGGAGCAATTGCATCATGGTAGTAAGATCAAGGTATTTACTGCGCTCATCCAAAAATAGCATTTCTGCTTGTTATAGTGTTAGTTTAAGTAGCATATGAGTTGTTTCACTATTCCACCCCGAAGTTCCTACGCCACTATAATAAACCACACAATCTATTGTATTGAAACCACTCTTCAGAGGCACTAATCCCAATCTGAAATATGCTTACAGCTGATGCAAACTTGAATTAAATGAAAATGAAAAAAAAAAAAAAAAAAACAATCAATTAGGTTTTAAAACTTTGCCTTCCAATTCACTTGCATTGCATTTTAATCTCTATAGTCATTATATTCATAGGCAAATTTCCTTTTTGTTATTGTTTTTGTTTTTAATCTTATATTCTTTGCCCTTTATCCTCTTCTATTCCTTCTACTGCTAATCCTTATCATCCTCATTTAGCAGGTTGACAATAATTTAAAAGTATCATCTGTCCGGAACATGACGAACAGAGCAAGTTTATTAAGTGCGACATGACGGTGGTATTGTAGTTTCAGCAAGCAGTAGTCTACACCTTTGGTAAGTGGTAAAATTCGATAAATAAATCGCATAAAAAATTGAAGTGCCCCAGCTGGAACTAAATACATTTTGCGATGCTGCTAGCGCTTACGTACATTCCAAACTGTTATTAAAAAAAAAAAAAATGCGATGATATTCTACACATCGTGATTAGTTATTTACTGATATTATCTTCAATTACATTTTAATGACGCCTGGCAGGAGTTTTGGCGAGATATTTTCATGAAATTAACTTCGAATTTCTCACGCCATGTACGATATTTTTTTTGTCGGACGCCGAAAATCCATCAGGCTGTGTGACTTTCTTGTAGGCGTCAGGTAGCCATATTTTTTTATAACGTCTGTATATCGTGGGCATTGTTTGTTAGCAGCCGGTTGGGTGTTTAGCAAAACGAGTTTTATACGAGGAATTTTAGTTAGGAGTAAATAAGATAAAAAACAAGGTAACCGTAGGTCCAAGGGTGACGAGTCTACCCCAAAACTAAACCAGTTGAAGAATCTGAAAACGGCAACGAACGACGAAGAAAGCATTGCAAATTCCAAGTCCAAGGGACGTTCGTCTCTTGATCGCAAAGGCAAGAGGAATGAAGATGATGGCGAGGAAGAGGCAACCCTAGGCTTTAGAAAAACTTTTTTATTAGGTATTTCTTTGTAGACAACTGAACTTGTGCTCCAAGCCTACATTTCGACCACAACAACCAGCACTTCCCTGTCCACTTATGGCTGGTTATTTTGTAACTGAGGACCTAGGCTTGCTAGGTCTTTAGTTTCAAAGTGACCAGCCACAAGTGGACAGGGAAGTGCTGGTTATTGTGGTCGAAATGTAGGCCTGGAGCACAAGTTCAGTCTACAAAGAAATACCTATTAAAAGAGTTTTACAAAGCCTTTGGATACCTCTTCTTCGTCATCGTCTTCCTTTCTCTTTCGTTTGCGGTCAAGAGACATACGCCCCTTGGATTTGGAATTTGCAAGGCTTTCTTCGTCGTTCGTTGCCGTTTTCAGATTCTTCAACTGGTTTAGTTTTGGGGTAGACTCGTCACCCTTGGACCTACGGTTAACCTTGTTTTTTATCTTATTTACTCCTAATAAAATTCCTGTATAAAACTGTTTTGCTAAACACCCAACCGGCTGCTAACACCCAATGCCCACTGATATGCAGACGCAATTAAAGAAAATGGCTACCCGACGCCGACAAGAAAGTCACACAGCCTGATGGATTTTCGGCATCCGACAAAAAAAATATTGTACATGGCGTGAGAAATTTGAAGTAAATTTCATGAAAATATCTCGCCAAAACTCCTGCCAAGCGTCATTAAAATGTAATTGAAGATAAAATCAGTAATTAAGGTTGCCCTCGATATATATCGATACACACAATTAATTTCGATATCGATATTTGTTTTCTACATCGCGATATTTAAAAGTACCAAAATTGCGTTAAAAACGCGTAAAAATGAAAAAATTGGTATTGTGTAGCTTCGGCATTGAGTAATTCTGCAGTATCCAGTCGACATCATGTCGTCTGCTGCTGCCTAGAGTGCACTCGGCACGGCACGGTCGGCCGGGCGGCTAAACACGGCAAGGTTCGAACTGGCGTCATACAGTGGGCTGGCGATGGGAAGACGCACATGTCAGGGGAACTGCCATTTAAAAATTGGAGGGAAAATATCGATATCGTTTGGCCATTTTTTTTCGATATCGATAATGGATTTTCATATCGTTGGGCATCCCTATCAGTAATGTGTAGAATATCGCAGAAAAAAAAAGTTTTATAGAGGAATTTTAGTTCGGAGTAAATAAGATGCGAAAACAAGGTAACCGTAGGTCCAAGGGTGACGAGTCTACCCCAAAACTAAACCAGTTGAAGAATCTGAAAACGGCAACGAACGACGAAGAAAGCATTGCGAATTCCAAGTCCAAGGGATGTTCGTCTCTTGATCGCAAACGGCAAGAGGAATGAAGATGATGCAGGAGAGGCAACCCTAGGCTTTAGAAAAACTTTTTTATAGGTATTTCTTTGTAGACAACTGAACTTGTGCTCCAAGCCTACATTTCGACCACAACAACCAGCACTTCCCTGTCCACTTATGGCTGGTTATTTTGTAACTGAGGACCTAGGCTTGCTAGGTCTTTAGTTTCAAAGTGACCAGCCACAAGTGGACAGGGAGTGCTGGTTATTGTGGTCGAAATGTAGGCCTGGAGCACAAGTTCAGTCTACAAAGAAATACCTATTAAAGGGGTTTTACAAAGCTTTTGGATACCTCTTCTTCGTCATCGTCTTCCTTTTCTCTTTCGTTTGCGTTCAAGAGACATACGCCCCTTGGATTTGGAATTTGCCATGCTTTCTTTGTCGTTCGTTGCCGTTTTCAGATTCTTCAACTGGTTTAGTTTTGGGGTAGACTCGTCACCCTTGGACCTACGGTTACCTTGTTTTCTCATCTTATTTACTCCGAATTAAAATTCCTCGTATAAAACTTGTTTTGCTAAACACCCAACCGGCTGCTAACAAACAATGCCCATGATATGCAGACGCAATAAAGATAATGGTACCTGACCCGACAAGAAAGTCACACAGCCTGATGGATTTTCAGCATCCACAAAAAAAATATTGTACATGGCGTGAGAAATTTGAAGTAATTTCATGAAAATATCTCGCCAAAACTCCTGCAAGCGTCATTAAAATGTAATTGAAGATAAAATCAGTAATTAAGGTTGCCCTCGATATATATCGATACACACAATTATTTTGATATCAATATTTGTTTTCTACATCGCGATATTTAAAAGTACCAAAATTGCGTTAAAAACGCGTAAAAATGAAAAAATTTGGTTTTGTGTAGCTTCGGCATTGAGTAATTCTGCAGTTTCCAGTCCACATCGTGTCGTCTGCTGCTACCTAGAGTGCACTCGGCACGGCACGGTTGCGGCCCGGAGCGGCTAAACACGGCAAGGTTCGAACTGGCGTCATACAGCGGGCTGGCGATGGGAAGACACACGAATCAATAAAATTTCACTTTTTTATAATTGGTGGGTCAGAAACTATTGTGGATAATAATATTTGGATTAATTTTGAATCACCATATAGTTAGAGATATCAAACTTTCAATGCTCATTCTAAACTACCCTAGTCGGAGTTGACACTTGCATTCGACGCTGCGACATGTCAGGGAACTGCCATTTAAAAATTGAGGAAATATCGATATCGTTGGCATTTCTTTTCGATATGATAATGATTTCATACGTTGGGCATCCTATCAGTAATGGTAGAATATCAAGAAAAAGTTATACAAGGATTTTAGTTCGAGTATAAGTCCAAACAAGGAACGTAGGACCAGTGACGAGTCTACCAAAACTATAACTTTAAGAATCGAAACGGCAACGAACGACGAAGAAAGCATTGCAAATTCCAAGTCCAAGGGACGTTCGTCTCTTGATCGCAAAGGCAAGAGGAAGGAAGATGATGGCGAGGAAGAGGCAACCCTAGGCTTTAGAAAAACTTTTTTATTAGGTATTTCTTTGTAGACAACTGAACTTGTGCTCCAAGCCTACATTTCGACCACAACAACCAGCACTTCCCTGTCCACTTATGGCTGGTTATTTTGTAACTGAGGACCTAGGCTTGCTAGGTCTTTAGTTTCAAAGTGACCAGCCACAAGTGGACAGGGAAGTGCTGGTTATTGTGGTCGAAATGTAGGCCTGGAGCACAAGTTCAGTCTACAAAGAAATACCTATTAAAAGAGTTTTACAAAGCTTTTGGATACCTCTTCTTCGTCATCGTCTTCCTTTCTCTTTCGTTTGCGGTCAAGAGACATACGCCCCTTGGACTTGGAATTTGCCAGGCTTTCTTCGTCGTTCGTTGCCGTTTTCAGATTCTTCAACTGGTTTAGTTTTGGGGTAGACTCGTCACCCTTGGACCTACGGTTACCTTGTTTTCGCATCTTATTTACTCCGAATTAAAATTCCTCGTATAAAACTCGTTTTGCTAAACACCCAACCGGCTGCTAACAAACAATGCCCATGATATGCAGACGCAATAAAAGAAAATGGCTACCTGACACCGACAAGAAAGTCACACAGCCTGATGGATTTTCAGCATCCGACAAAAAAAATATTGTACATGGCGTGAGAAATTTGAAGTTAATTTCATGAAAATATCTCGCCAAAACTCCTGCCAAGCGTCATTAAAATGTAATTGAAGATAAAATCAGTAATTAAGGTTGCCCTCGATATATATCGATACACACAATTAATTTCGATATCGATATTTGTTTTCTACATCGCGATATTTAAAAGTACCAAAATTGCGTTAAAAACGCGTAAAAATGAAAAAATTTGGTATTGTGTAGCTTCGGCATAGAGTAATTCTGCAGTATCTAGTCGACATCGCGTCGTCTGCTGCTGCCTTTAGTGCACTCGGCACGGCACGGTCGCGGCCCGGAGCGGCTAAACACGGAACGGTTCGAACTGGCGTCATACAGTGGGCGTGGCGATGGGAAGACACACGAATCAATAAAATTTCACTATTTTTTATTGGTGGGTCAGACAACCTATTTGTGGATAATAAATAATTTGAGATTAATTTTGGAATCACCAATATAAAGTTAAGAGATATCAAACTTTCAAATGCTCATATCTCAAAACTACCCTAGCGGAGTTAGAACACTTGCATTCTGACGCTGCGACATGTCAGGGGAACTGCCATTTAAAAATTGGAGGGAAAATATCGATATCGTTTGGCCATTTTTTTTCGATATCGATAATGGATTTTCATATCGTTGGGCATCCCTATCAGTAATGTGTAGAATATCGCAGAAAAAAAAAGTTTTATACGAGGAATTTTAGTTCGGAGTAAATAAGATGCGAAAACAAGGTAACCGTAGGTCCAAGGGTGACGAGTCTACCCCAAAACTAAACCAGTTGAAGAATCTGAAAACGGCAACGAACGACGAAGAAAGCATTGCGAATTCCAAGTCCAAGGGACGTTCGTCTCTTGATCGCAAAGGCAAGAGGAATGAAGATGATGGCGAGGAAGAGGCAACCCTAGGCTTTAGAAAAACTTTTTTATTAGGTATTTCTTTGTAGACAACTGAACTTGTGCTCCAAGCCTACATTTCGACCACAACAACCAGCACTTCCCTGTCCACTTATGGCTGGTTATTTTGTAACTGAGGACCTAGGCTTGCTAGGTCTTTAGTTTCAAAGTGACCAGCCACAAGTGGACAGGGAAGTGCTGGTTATTGTGGTCGAAATGTAGGCCTGGAGCACAAGTTCAGTCTACAAAGAAATACCTATTAAAAGAGTTTTACAAAGCCTTTTGGATACCTCTTCTTCGTCATCGTCTTCCTTTCTCTTTCGTTTGCGGTCAAGAGACATACGCCCCTTGGATCTTGGAATTTGCCAGGCTTTCTTCGTCGTTCGTTGCCGTTTTCAGATTCTTCAACTGGTTTAGTTTTGGGGTAGACTCGTCACCCTTGGACCTACGGTTACCTTGTTTTCGCATCTTATTTACTCCGAATTAAAATTCCTCGAATAAAACTCGTTTTGCTAAACACCCAACCGGCTGCTAACAAACAATGCCCACGATATGCAGACGCAATAAAAAAAATGGCTACCTGACGCCGACAAGAAAGTCACACAGCCTGATGGATTTTCGGCATCCGACAAAAATAATATTGTACATGGCGCGAGAAATTTGAAGTTAATTTCATGAAAATATCTCGCCAAAACTCCTGCCAAGCGTCATTAAAATGTAATTGAAGATAAAATCAGTAATTAAGGTTGCCCTCGATATATATCGATACACACAATTAATTTCGATATCGATATTTGTTTTCTACATCGCGATATTTAAAAGTACCAAAATTGTGTTAATTTAAAAACCCGTAAAAATTAAAAAAATTGGTATTGTGTAGCTTCCGCATAGAGTAATTCTGCAGTATCTAGTCGACATCGCGTCGTCTGCTGCTGCCTAGAGTGCACTCGGCACGGCACGGTCGCGGCCCGGAGCGGCTAAACACGGCACGGTTCGAACTGGCGTCATACAGTGGGCGTGGCGATGGGAAGACGCACATGTCAGGGGAACTGCCATTTTAAAATTGGAGGGAAAATATCGATATCGTTTGGCCATTTGTTTTCGATATCGATAATGGATTTTCATATCGTTGGGCATCCCTATCAGTAATGTGTAGAATATCGCAGAAAAAAAAAGTTTTATACGAGGAATTTTAGTTTGAGTAAATAAGATGCGAAATAAGGTAACCGTAGGTCCAAGGATGACGAGTCTACCCCAAAACTAAACCAGTTCAAGAATCTGAAAACAGCAACAATACATATGTATACAAATGTATTTACTAGCTGGGGCAGTTCAATTTTTGATGCGATTTATTTATCGAATTTGACCACTTACCAAAGGTGTAGACTACTGCTTGCTAAAACTACAATACCACCGTCATGTCGCACTTAATAAACTTGCTCTGTACGTCACATAATTAGTTTAAACTTTAATTTATGAGCCATAAATAAACTATTTTTGACAGATATAAGTGATGATTAATTATGTGTGAGTTAAGTTCAACCAAGCCAAGTATTGAAAAAGAGCTTGATTTTCGGAACTGCTTTAAAAATTTGTGTTTGTCTCTTTATCAATTTCTGGAATTTTAATAACTATTTATGATATCAATCAGATTCAAAATGGTCACCTGAGCAATAGACTGAATCGCCAATATGTTGATTAACCCCATACATGTTCATGCTGTATATACAATACATCCATCCCAAATGGTGTACGTACTGTGCATGCCATAAATATACGCGTATTATCGCTAGAAGCATTCACTTAGGTTAGCGAAAGCAGAGTCGATAAAGAAGTTTCCCGTTGGCGAGGTCCTCCAGCTCCAAAGACAAAACGGTATAAAGCGTTCTGCGCGCTGTAGGAGGCTAAAATGTGAAACTAATAAAAGCTCTGCACGCTAAAAACGGTCGTCACCGACGAAACGTCAAATTTCAATTTTATTTCAATCATATTAGTCCAGGGTCCTAGTCTTAAAATACTATTTACTGTTGTTTTCTTATTGTACTTTAAAGTATAGCGCAGGCATCACTGATATTTTTGTGCAAAACAATGCCTTTTTTAAGCCTTTCGGACATAAGTAAGCCAAGGCCAAAGGCCACAATACAGTTTTCAAACGTAAGTACGCCCTTGACATTCAAATCGAAACCTTGAACAATCCATATTTTTGGCCTAGGTCCTACGGTTAGATCTACTACGTCAGAAATATCCTCATCAATAAAGAGTTTCCTTTATGCCAAAACATTTACACATTAAATCGTATTTAATATTATGACGTTTCACGGCATTCGTCGTCAACGACTGAACTAACTTCTAGTAGAAATTGAGTTTTACTGAAGTAGTTCCATCAATGGTCACAGAGTCGTGCAGAATGTTAGATTCCAAACGCCAACAACAGACTTTATTTAACCCAGGGCGGGATAGGGAATCTGAGGACCTCCCCAACAGGGAAAATTTGTTATCGACTCTGGCGAAAGAGAGGTCTTCATTCTAGTGATTTTTGTTCTGTTATGTTGGTGGTAAATTATTGATTTTTTGAGGATGCTCTAAAGTGAATAGCAACCGGTTGCTTCATCTGTGCATCGTGGCGTCGTGCAAGGGTTGTTTGTCTGTCAAGGACATCTCCGTTATTTCAGGTTCAGATAGTTTGAAGGATAAACTGAGTGATTTATTAATTAATTACAGTGATGATACAAAAAAATTGAGATACTTGAAAAAATAGCAAGGATTGATAGTTTCAACCAAGTGTAAATAAGGGTATTTTCCCTTAAAATTAATACACAGGGGAAGAACAACTTCTAAAAATCAATTCCACATTTGCGTGGTCGATTCACTCGGTCAAGAGTAATAATGTCACAGTACATATAATTTATTGGCCTAAAACTCGTCAAACCTAAATCATTGTGATCTCTTTCCATGTGAATGTTTGAAACTACCGATAACATCAAGAATACGCATTGCTTTTCCTTGCCGGTAGAAATATAGAGAGAATTGTCTTTAAAAATATGGTAGGGCCAAGACCAAAGTTTCAAACACAAAATAAACATGCACAGTGACAAGTCGATGTGTCAGCTCGGCTCAAAATAAATTGAGCCCACAATCGTACTCTGCAAAATGCTAACCTAAAAGAAAAGCTAGGAAAAGCTCAGAAAATCAAGTACTTGAAATACAATGCTCCATACATTCACATTTTATAATACTGTTGAAGACAATTGACATTTTCAACTACGTACTGACAATTTTTGAAATGAAAAACTCAACTTTGAGTCACAAATGTTGTGAAACAGACTGCTTAACATGAAATGCAAAAAGTAGAAATAGGCCTATTGAATTTCAATTAACAGCAAAAATTTTGTGACGATAGACTGTCCAACAATTAAACATAGCCACAGAAATACAAACTAACTCTTAATTTTGATATTGTACCCCCCCCCCCCCCTTTCCCCACAAGAAAAATAAAATAAATAACAAAACTTCCATCACAACACCTTGGATGCAAGTTAATTGTAATACCAATATTCTAATTATGTGGCTAGGTATCTTTATTCTTGTTTCTTGCGTTTGGGATCAGTAGGTGGAACAACAGTGGCAGCAGGCAAGACACTTGTGCCACTGCCGTTACCTTCGATCGAGTTTTGCCCATCTGCTTCTGGTGCGACTTTACCTTCCATCTCCCCAGAGAAAC
This sequence comes from Sweltsa coloradensis, assembly GCA_024449915.1. Lineage (NCBI taxonomy): Eukaryota > Metazoa > Arthropoda > Insecta > Plecoptera > Chloroperlidae > Sweltsa > Sweltsa coloradensis. The sequence goes on along the minus strand of JAMZAV010000786.1, from coordinate 115,337 downwards.
CAAATTCATTGATTCGTGTCAAATCTATCTTGTAAATCCAACGCTGGTATAAGAAGATGAAGAAGACAATATCTGAAAAGGAGAAAATCACAATATCAGCAAACATTATAAAATGTGTACCATGAAAACAAAGTTTGCAATATATACTGGTAACAGTGTTTACAATAAGGAGTCAGTGGATGTACAGTATGCAGAGGTGCCTATGTATGCATTAACACTTAACAGGAATTCAATCTGGTTTCAATGCTAATTACTAACCTAACGCTCATATACAATCAATACAATCACATTCAAAATATATTTGCTTGCTTGTAAAAAGGCTGAAAGCTAGTTATCTTATTACTTTGTTACAATTTGGGTCATATGGTCAATAAGTACAGTGGAACCTCGGTCCAACGATTGTTAAGGGAACGAGTAAAAACAAATCTTGCAGGCGGGAAATCGTTCCAACGAGGAGCACACAAAAAATTGAATTTTGTGATTTACAGTACGCGGTCTATTTTATTAGTGTAGCGCCTAAACTCGCGTCAGCTGGTAGCGATCAATACTGGAAGGTGTTGCGTGAAGTGTTACTGCTTTCAGCCAATAAGAATCGTTGCTTCCGAGTTCAATGTGATGTTAACTCGAGCAAGACGCGACGCATCAGTCTAGTAGACAGAGCTATCAAGACAGGTTCGCTCGCTATCGCTCACTCCTTGTCTCAATCCACGCCTTCTGCGCAGTGCGCTTTGGACTAGCAAGTCAGCTGGCCCGTGAGGCGAGGCGGGCCCGCCTGGCTTGCATTGATCCATGCACTTGGGTGTGAGTTGAGTGCGTAATATTTTACATAAATGTTGCGTTTTTCTTTTTCTTTTTTTAGGCTATATTGGTATGAATAGAGCTACCCCCAGTAAGACTCACCGGAGAGTCACTATTACCAGGGCCTACATCCTAATCCATGACAATATAATGATATCATTAGTAATTTAATAAGTAATAAAATAAATATAAAACTCAATGACGGTGGGGATTACTTAGAAGGAGTGATGTCAAACGCATTTCTGGTTGCTCTAGCCCGAATTTGTATTTGCATTTAAAAGTGAGAGTTGCATCTCGCTTATTTTATTAATGTCTTTAGTTATGTCTCCGTGAAAGAAATGAAATAATATGCCATAATAAATAAGTGCATTATTCTTAGATCAAGGTAAGCGGTATTAGCATTGCCATAGTCTTAACATGAAGATGTATATAAAATAATAAAATAACACAGTCAAGCGGACAAAGTTTCCCAACTAACAGCACCAGGGCACTCACTATGTCGCTGTGACGTAGGGGGAGGAAACATTATTTTAGTAGTAAATTTACTGCAAAATTTGATACTTGATAGTGCTTGCTTTATTTGGCAATAAGCAGAAGGAAACTTATGTGGAAAGACCCTGCAAAAGAGAGGAGTAATAGGAAGGATAGGATGGAAAGATAGGAATACCTACCTGGAATGTATTAATTACAAGCCAATTCTGCAAATGGTGTATGATTATCATATGTGCATCGATCCTACCACCTACCTACACCTACCAGAAACATCTGTCCAGTAGCCCACTCATCCGTTTTAATGGCAAAAGTGTAGTGCAAAGTGACAACATAAAAGTACTTGGTCTACATATCAGTGACACATTGGACTGGTCAGCCCATATAATCAGTGTGGCCAACAAAATAAACAAAGGGGTCTTTATGATAAGAGCACTAAGGAAAGCAGTGTCGCAAATCCTTATGCGTCAAACTTATTATGCTTTTGTGTTCTCCCACCTAGTGTATGGGATTATGTTCTGGGGCACCTCTGCCCACCTAAATAGGGCGCATTCCGATACTCGCTACGTAGCGCAGTAGCCGCGCTCCACCCATTCCGAAATTAGCTCCAAACGCCCCGCCTTGTGTTCCGAAATACGCTACTGGAGCATTCTCAGCGCGCTTCTAACGCTGAGGGTTTTCAGCCCGGCACTAGGAGCGTTCCGTGGAGTGGGGGTAAATCAAGATGGCGGCAACTGAAGATTTACGAAAGGACTGCTGAAAATAGCACGTAAACTGTAAGGATGTCTGCGTAGTCCATTAGTTCTCCAAGTTTAAGGTTTGGAAATAATTGTTGATGAAAGAATCAATGAAATAACCATTAATTAAGCATTCTTCTAATTAAGCAATCTGATAATTTCACGGTCAGCCATGTTTTAAACGCTACACCCGTTCCGAATGTTGGAGCATAATCATACGCTCCACTGCGCTACAGAGACGCTACAGCCGTAGCGACTGGAGCGAATATCGGAATGCGGCCATAGAATATTTATCGTACAAAAAAGAGCAATCCGCACATGGTGCAACGTCAAACAACGACACTCATGTAAACCTCTATTCACTAGATTGAACATCTTAACTGTGCCATCCATATTCATCTATGAAACAGCTTGCTTTGTTAAAAAATACCCAAAATTGTTCATTCAAAACTCAGAAATACACAATCACTCCACCAGACAAAAGAATAACATACACGTAGGCCTAATAGACCACAACCTCACATTATTTAGTAGAAGCCCTGTTTATGCTGCCACGCAAATATGGAACAAACTACCGACCCAAATAAAAAAGATCGGCAATATTTCTAGATGTAAGTATGAACTGAAAAATGTATTATTAAAACACTCCTTAGCTAGATTCAGTCAAAGAGTTCCTACAATGGGAGAAAATTACGATGTAACAGCTACAGACTATCCTAGGTTTAGGTTTAGATAGTTTGAGTAAATTAGCCCATTTAGCATAGGTAGGCCTAGTTTATAGAAATACAATAATGTAGTTAAATATTAGTTATTTTATGTTAATTTTGAGAGCTTACTATAGGGTCTATGTGGACATGTATATTAGCTAATAGTTATGTATACCATCAACTGACTACGAATAAATAAATAAATAAACATCCACTTACCATCACGGAAACATCCAAGACGATACAAGGTAGGCATCTTGATGACGAACGCAAAGATGTCGTCGATGAAGGTGTTAAGAAACTTGTAGCTCATCATACGCCACGGCAGGTGGGCAACGGACTTGAGTTTGTAGTTAATGAACAGCTGTGGAGTCATCATAATGAAGCCGAAGGTTAGAAGGAACCCATACAGCATGTTCAGCACGAACGAGTACCATCCCTTATGTTCCTGATAGATGAGGGCATAGACGGCATAGCCTCCGAGCAAGGGATACAGAGCCCACGAGAGGTAACGGAAAGCTAGCATGTCGTACTCGCGAGTGCTCGACGCGACGTAGGAGCTCTTGTCGGTGAACGCCGGCCATGGGGTGAAGCGGATGTCGACTACTTTGTTTATCTTCCACACTTCGATACACAGTCCCACAAAGCAACTGATCTTTATCACTGTATTGGTATCGTTGTCCAGTACGTAGAGAAACACTACCAGCGACTGGAACACGTTGAAGAAGACGGAACGAACTGACAGACCCTCCAGAGACTTTCGATTGTTCCAGAACTGAATGTCTGCAAAAACAAACACATGAGTTAGACCCTAGGACTAATGGCAACTTGGATTAGCAGGGGAAAACTGCAGAACTAAATAATAAATACATAGCGTTTTATTTTCTTATTAAGAGCTCTAAAAGATTACAAGTTGGTTATTTCAGTCAATTATTAAATATTTGGAATTAACAGTCATAAGTTTGGTTGGGAGCATCTTAAATCTAAATACTATAGATCACACAATACATTTGTTAAGGACCTTTTTAAGTAATCCTTAAGTTTGTTCAATGATTCATTAGGCTGATGAAAATGAAAATACTGTATTGGCTCGAAAATAGTACGAGGTTTTTATTTAAAAAAAATTCCTCCAAATTCGCACTCGTATTATATTCGCGGGCTGGGCATTTCCAATGCTATTTCAGCACGTTTGAATATACCACGCCGTAAATCTTGAAGGGTTCCAAATAGGGCTGTGCGAGCAGTTTTTTTTTAAGTCGAGCGAGATCGAGCGAGAATTTGAAAAAAATCTTGAATCTCGAGCGAGATTCGAGATCGAGCGAGATCCGAGATCAAGAGAGGTCGAACGAGATCGAGCGCGATCGAGCGCATTGAAATTAGCCGGCTTAGGCCTGTTGTAGGACCCCAATGAAAGAATCACCTACACAAAATAATTAGGCCTAGGCGGCTTTGAAAGTAAAAATAGGGCCTACTTAAAAATAATATTTAAAAAGTAAACATTTCTCAGTTCAGTGCATAGGGGCCTAGGCCTAGGGCTAGGCGTGGAGTAGGCCTAGCCCTAGCCTATCTCAGAGGTCCTAGGCTTAGGCCTAGGCTACATGTTGAACGAAATATAATTTTTGTTTCTTACTTTATTAGTTTATTAATCACATTAGTTTGGTAGTGAAAATAAAAAGTAACAACACCTACAGCGGCCTCAGTGTAATACCCCTTTAATGAATGTCGCAACGAGATAGGAATGTCGTAAGAAAAACCGATAAAGTAGTTTCTCCGTTGGAGTCGATAACGAGTCGATAAAGCGCTCTCTGCTCTCTACCGCCAACTTTACAAATCACGCTTCAGTTCAGTAGCTCGCACGATAGAGTGCGCTACCAGTGACCAGTCAAAATGCGCGATCTGTGTGCGCGTCGACAGACGCATGCGCGTTGGCAACGAATTTGTGAAATTTCGACTAGGCCTAAAATAAAATGTAGATGGATGTCTTGTTGTCATTTATTGGGTGTATGCTAGTGCTAGAAGTACCTAGCCTAGCTTTCGTTCTGTAGAGGAAAGTGTTTTAAAGTGAAGCCTATTTTATGCGTCATTTGTTAGTAGGCCCTAGGCCTCCGATCTTCGGGTTTATCAAAGCTCCGATCACGGAATGGAACCGGGACTTAGGCCTAGGCCTATAGCCATTGGCCTAGGCCTAGCTCATCTAGGCCTAGAGATTTCTCGACAATGTGGCATGGCAATATGAAATTATTACGCAAAAATCGGGGAATAAATATTACTTTACCACGTCGCATAACGCAAGGTCCCGCATAATTACGACCACCATGGTCCGTGACGGAGATATCTTGAGACTAGATTTTTCGAGCAATTTGAGATCGAGATCGAGCGAGACTCGTTTTTCCGAGCAGTATGATCTCGAGATCGAGCGAGATTCGAGCAGCACTTTAATCTCGCTCGAATCTCGAAAAGTCGAGACTCGCACAGCCCTAGTTCCAAAGATGGCCGACGGAGCGCGCCATGGATGCGCTCTGTTTAGACTGTTATTGGCTACAGGCCATCTTGTTTCCGTCCAATTGCATCGCTCGGCGAGTTTGACCTTCAGCGTCAGTGAATGCAAGCAAAGATGTGGAAGACACAATCGTCAACAAGTCAAACAAAATTGCAATTTTAAAAGACGTAAAAAGTGCTTGAATGGAATATTCTTTTTGCCATTCTTTCTTCACGATAGTTGACTGGAATTGTTAGTGATATATGCAACGAAACCAACGAAGGATGTTTATTTTCGACGACGTGTATTCACGTCTCACGGTTCCCGCACCAAAGTCCCCTTGTTGTTTATACTTTATTGAAAGCTTTATCATTAAGGAAGACGCATCGTTCGTAAAATAAGTTTGGAATTGGAAAATAAAATTTGTCGTTAGCACACAAATTAGGCCTAGTTTTTGCCGTTACAGTACACGCGTAGGCCTAGGTGATGTGCAGGCCTGGTTCTAGGGGCCTAGGCCTATCCATCAATAATTAGGAAACATACTCGCCAAATTCAGGTAAAAATCAAGTTATAAGTTATAAAGTTTATTATATCAATTTCTTTTTAATTTATCAGTTTCATTATTTATGTTTTCCTTCATTTTCTCTTCTTAAAAACACTACCTGTATTATATTCGATGCCGCGCTATATATTTGGTCCAATACGGTAATAGGAGTAGTACATGAAAAATCCCACTGTGCATGCATCTCCAGTCTGTGCCATGAGATGCCAAGCAACAGAAAAAACTCCACCCCACTTTGCTGCACAAAAACTAAACCAAAACATCACATTTCATTCCGCATACCCTAATCTATTGGAATTTGTAAGCATCGACCGTATGCAAAAGCTGACTACGAATAAAGTTTGTGGAAAGTTTCCAACCAAAGGATTAAATATTTGCTTACCATTTTTGAATGCAAGGAGTTCAAAAACACTGTGAAGTATAGAGATGACCACTGTTATACCCAACAGGTATGGGGACGTTTCCAGAAGTGCTTCCTTGAGAGAATCCTGATCTTCATCCTCCTCCGGTTCGCCCATCAAGTTGAGCGACCACTTGTTCCGCATAGACTGAGCACAATAAAGTTGCCACTTGAGGAGCGACAATGGTTGCCATGTGATATCCAGGTTCAGGGCCCTAGGCACACAAAAAATTACACATTACAAGTGTGATGTAACCTGAGGGTAGAGGTAATGAGAAATGGTGATATAAAAACCCCAAATTTCACATTTTTTGTGATTTCAAAAAATTGTCAAAAAGTTACTAAAAAATAAAAAATCACTAAAAAAATTGTACGCACTGTTATTTGCTATACTATTTCGCGGAAGCCGTGATACGCGCCGTATTTTGGAGGTATATTTCCGTGAAGCCGTGACGTCCGGTACCCGCCACCCGCATACCCGCGCGTAATATTCGGTCTGACCGGACCTCCACCAAAACTGGACGGCACTCCAATCACTTACATTTTGCACACTAAAAGGTCAATTCGCGATTTAATTCGCGTTTTGAACCAGTTGATGTAATTTCGTTCGTATTCGCGCTATACAACGAAATTTCGCGAAATTCGCGTTTTCAAAATGTGTTTTTTCCGTCATAAATGATGTAATTCGTCGACAATATTACATTTTAGGCAATAAAAAGGACATTTAAAAAAATTCGCGATTTCGTTATCACCATTTTCACTACCTCTACCTGAGGGTAATATCAACACCAAACAAATATGCTCAATACAATAACAAGCATTGTGATTGTTGTGTGTGTGTGTGTTTGTTAAATAGTTTGTTGCTTTTACAATTTGTAAGTGATTTGTTTCAATATTACCATTTATTCGTATCTGAGAAAGTGTGAGAGAAAGTGACATCGAACCAAAATTATTTTTATTTCGGTTCGGTTTTCGGTTCAACGTCATTATCTCGGTTCGGTTCGGTTCGACCTGTCTAAAAATAACGGTTCTGTCCGAACCGGTTTGATACTATTTATATTTTACATTTTATAAGGCAGAAAATATCAATAAAACAAACAAAATTAACTTTTTTGAAAAGTTTAAAACGTTGAAAATAATAATATTTACCGATACATGTCCATAGCTATCTATTATAATCAGCTATGCTTACCAGACTCAATTGTCCACTATATTTTTATACTCAAGTATGCACCCGCAAAATTTGTATTTACCTATAACAGTGTGGTATGTAGGCCTACACAAGAAGGCAAACAATGAAACGCACATCATTGTACCCCTTTCCATAGTCAACAACACGTTGAGGTTGGCATATGTCCTAACAAAGGTGACAAGGTGGTTGGAAGGTGCATTACGAAAGAAGGTATGGGCTGGACTTGTAAATGAAAAAATCGCTCTTCCCCCTCCTTTTTTTAATGCGATTTTGCCACTTTTAGACTTTGTGATCTGAAACTGCCCTAAACCGCAATTCCGAATTTTGGTTAAGGTTTGGTTTTGGCACTTTCTTTCGGTTCAGTAAAAATATCAGTTTTCATCGGTTTTTGGTTTGAACCGGTTCGATGCCCTGCTTCACTGAGCTTATGATGATATCGAATGTCCGAAATAGGTATTTTTAACAAACTAGCATTTTAAAAAAAAAACATTTTTTGGATTTTTGGTTAATTTGGATTTGTATATTTCGAAATGGCTTTTGGAGGGTCCCCTCGACTTTGAATTATTGAGGGACTAATGTATGTGTTTAAAATCGACACAGGGCTGTTAATTATAAGTGGCTTTATTCTTATTTTTTCCTATTGAGATTTATTTTTCTCGTAGTGTCTGGTGGAATGTCTGGTAAAACGTTTGATAGAATAACTTTTGTTGAGGAACCTATGTATTTTCTCGCTGCAATAAACATACCGTTTATATATCCTTGGATGCAGCTATTACATTTGTAGCTCCCATCTCGTTTGCGATTGCTTACAGATAGTAGTCTTAGGAGAGTATTTCAGGTTGTGAGGTGGTTGCTTTGGCTGTACTTACATTTGGGATATTATTTCTTCCTTCTCCATCAGCTCCAAACTTCAAAAACAGAACACTTACAAATAACTACTTTGCGCTCAATTTTCATCCGACGTAATGTTGAGTTTGTTTGTGTCTGTGGGTGTGTGAATGTTTTAACAAATATCCCATCAAACTCCACAGTTCTAGAACAATCTGCTCAACATCTCGTGAATGAGTCAACCACCACTTACCAAGTTGCAAACCTGGACTCACCTTTCAGAGTGATTAACCACCCAACTTTGTGCATGAGTGAACCACACCACTTACCAAGTTATAACTCATTTGTAGGGTTGTGCAAACCTGGACTCACCTTTCAGAGTGATTAACCACCCAACTTAAAACTCAAATAAAATATCGAACCAAGCCTGAAACTAGCACTAACAAAATAAAATGTGCACAAGTGCAAACTTAAAACTTTTTCTTCGAATTCCAACTTCGTGCAAGTTTGAGTTTCATATGTTTTCAGTTTGCACAACTCTACTCACATAATAATAATAATAATAATAATAATAATAATAATAATAATAATAATAATAATAATAATAATAATAAAGCAATGAAGCTTTTATAACATCGAGAAAATGATTTCAGTAAGTTGTATAATTACTTGGTTGTCTCATTGATGGGTTGATAATCACGCAGCATGTTCCAGAACTCGTTCATATAGACAACAGGCTTATAGCGATCACCAGTAGGAAGGAATTCAATGACTGAAAAACAAATGACAAGTTATTGACACTTATTGTATAAAATACATTCGTTATTGCCTTGGTTGTAATCATGTTCAGCACACTTACACTCATCGAGGGGTGGTGGAACACTGCCTTGAACCCAGTTTGTGTGGTCAACTACAATGTTCACAGTCAGGTTCGGATGCCAGTGAGAAACAACTTCTTCCTTCAACGTTTCTGCTTTGAGTATTTCTTCTGCGGATGCGGCTGTTTCTCCCGTTAGCAAGTTGTGTGTCTTCGTGTATCGCAACTTCTTGAAGCGGTTTAGCTGCTTGGAAGCCATCACAACCATGTGACTGTGAGTGGGGAGTTTTCCGTGGCGTGTCACGTATACGTGCAAGTATAAAGAACCATTGTTACGAACAGCCTGGAAAACACAAACCCTTTATTTAGGACAGCAAAGTTGCAGTCTTCTCTTGGATTCTATCAAGAAAACAACTATCAGACCAGCTCAGCTTTGCCTTGTAGCCTCAATTGGCAAGCAAGAGCATCGGTACAAAGAGGAAGAAGTTCTGGGTGTGGTGGTGGAGGCACACATCATAACAGCGTCATAGTCGCCTACCATAAAACCAAGGTTAAACATAGGGATTCCAACAAAAGTCAAAACAATTTCCCTGACTTTCCCTGACCAATTTGCTTGGCGTTAAAACTCTTAAAATAAATTAGCACATCATTTTAGTGATTAAAAATTAAAATGTAACATTTTATTACTGACACTATTCTTGATATTAATACAATATTATATACTAGATACATAATGATTTTTTTTAAATACAGCCTCCTCCTCCCCTTAGCCGCACCCGTTCGCAACACTGCCACTGGATTCTTCAAATATGAATAGGCCTACTGCCGCTTGGTGGCAACACTATACACTGGCACAAACAAATTTCCCTGACTTTCCCTGACCAGTTTATATTTCCCCGTCTTTCCCAGTTGTTGGGAACCCTATATGAATATAAGGATTTTTAAGCATAAGCCTGCTTGAGGACATAATTATTGAATGATAGCAATTGTCCCCGACTGGGGATTGAACCCAGAACTTCCATTGCTATTTGTTGTGATTGTTGAAAGCTATGATATAAATCAAACAGAAGGTTTGTCTTTGGCCCCGATAGCTCAGTTGGTAGAGCATTGGTTCAAAAAGCCGGAGGTTCTTGGTTCAATCCCCAGTCAGGGCAAACTTTTATGATAATTGCTACCGGTATATCATTATTATATAGGCCTACTAGACCTATAGGGCCATAGGCCTATATAATGTATTCTTTATTTTAATTATTATCTAGTTTTTATATACGTGGTCTACACACACACACATATGGTATTATTGTAGACAGAAATTACAAAAGTACCTTCACCGGGGATTGAACCCAAGACCTTGGCTGCCAGTGTCCTGCTCTTACCAACTGAGCTATGAAGACACCAGAGAATTTTATTGTTTATTGTAATTAATGTAATTAATGTAATTGTTGATTTAAATAATGTCATTGGGGCGTTTTAGCTACAAACTTAACGACAAAACATACCTCAGTGGTTGGAAATGTTACGCTGTGAGTCAAAATTCCATCGTTGGTTGGCCCAAATGTCCAGTCACCATATATAATTCCCTTTTCTGTCCATACGAGAGCAGTCTGGTCATCAAAATCTTTGAATAGCTTATCTTCCGAAACATACATGTACATATCCTATAAGACAAAAAAACAGCATTAATGCCTACTAGGCCTATACAAGTTATAGGCCTACATTTTTTTCCTTCCATTTCCAAAGTAGGCCTATTATCACATAATATTTTTAGTCTTGTTTGTGTCTTTGCTTTGAGATAAACGTATACAATATGTTTATAACAATTTTATACGTTTATCTCAAAGCAAAGACACAAACAAGACTAAAAATAATATGTGATAATAGGCCTACTTTGGAAATGGAAGGGAAAAAATGTAGGCCTATTTAAAACCACAACACAGCATTTAGCACAATGATCACTTGATGATGACATTGATTAGTTATTGTATATTGAAAGTTGAGTCTTCCGGGAGTCCGGGTCTCTTCAGGCGAATGAAAAAATCCGCCAAGAAATGTAAAAATAGAATACATCATACAACTAAAAAAGTGGGATAGGTAAAGTCAATTCACAGTGTACATTGTCATTAGCAGCAAACAACATTCACCGTCACTAGTCTCGGAGAAAGAATTAAACAACAGTTGAACCAGTTAGACGGTTTTGCCCAACTGCAAAGACGAGACGAGGCGAGGCGTCGAATCCAGAACATAGGACGGATGTTTCACATTCTTCCCGTAGAGGATAAGATAGATGGTTAACATTGTATCACTAATACATACATGTAGGGGCCTAAATAATACCATGTATCAAATATTTCTATAGGATCACTTAAAACAATAATAATAACTAGGAAAACCCTAAAGTCCTGTCGTGTTGTTGAGCAAGCGCCGGTACGTGCAACACGACCTGAGTACGACATTCCCATAATGTTACATACCAATAAGTCTTTAAGGTCTTGACCGATTTAGCTGAAAATTGGTAAAATAGGAGAGAATGTTGTACTTATTGACCCTGCAAAATTTCAGAACGATCGGAACATTTTAATTTTTTAATTTTTATTTCATAACGATCGGAACATTTTTATTTTTTTATTTTTTATAACCAACGATCGGATTTTGTTCAAAAACTATACAGCAACCCGCATAGGTGGTATGTACATGTGTGCCAAATTTCAGGTCAATCAGAGAAACGGTGCGACCTGTACCGAAGCAGTAACAGAAAAAAAAACAGACATTCGAGACATAAGAGTCAAGTGGAGACGCTCGCTACGCTCGCTCAATAATAACTAGGAAAACGCTAAAGTCCCGTCGCGTTGTTGAGCGAGCACCGGTATGTGCAACACGACCCGAGTACGACATTCCCATAATGTTACATACCAATAAGTCTTTAAGGTCTTGACCGATTTAGCTGAAAATTTGTAAAATAGGAGAGAATGGATAAAATCCACCGCCATCTATAGGACCTTGACATCATTTCTTTGGGAAAACTATTTTAACTCTTTGATAACAAATAATACACTGCTTCCTCGAATGTATTTTAATTACTTCTAGGTGGCAGTGCATAGTGATTCTCGTGCGACTTTTCGTTGCCATGGTAACGTTATTTTTGTTAAAATGTAATTTTCTATTCTACACTACTTAAGGCCTTGACCGATTTAGCTGAAAATTTGTAAAATAGGAGAGAATGTTGTACTTATTGACCCTGCAAAATTTCATAACGATTGGAACATTTTTTTTTTTTTTTTAAACCAACGATCGGATTTTGTTCAAAAACTATACAGCAACCCGCATAGGTGGTATGTACATGTGTGCAAAATTTCAGGTCGATCAGAGAAACGGTGCGACCTGTATCAAAGCAGTAACAAAAAAAAAAACAGACATTCGAGCCATAAGTCAAGTGGAGACGCTCGCTCAATAACAGCCCCCCCCTTGCCTAAGGCCAAATCTGTCCTAGAGCCCTAGAATGGCTCATAATGACCTCTATGCCTTACGGTTGACTCGCCCTAAAACCAAACTACCCTAAAAAAACTTTGAGCAGTTATTGGCAAATACTGGGATTTCATTTTACTTATAGCCTCGGCCATTTATTCAATTCCACATTATAACAATACGCGCTCGATGGGGGAGACAAAACAAGGCATTAAACAGAAATGCAAATTGATGAGAAATGATCATTTTACGTTTCCATTGATCTATGTATTACAAGTTTTACAACTATGTAAATTTGTTACAATACAACAGTGACAAAATCAAAATCATTTTATCTTTATTTATGTTCATGTGGTCTGAATGGAGGTGGGTGGTGGTGGGAGGTGTTATCTTACTAGCCGTATTTTTTCCAACGTCAGAGAAGAAGTCAACAAATACATCCGCCACATTTTTAGGATTCTCTTTACTTGTTACCATACAACTGTCAGTTGCAGTTTGATTTGGAGGCTTGTTTGGGACATATTTGTGGCCTTGTTTATAACCTTTCTTACTTTCCTAACATTAGAGGCTTCGACAATTTGCTGCTTATTTATAATAATCGTTTTGGTGCATTTTAAGAGAGAGAGAGTAATTCATTGTGATGTTGTTTGTAATCATTACATAGCTCTTCGTTTTCCAGAAACTTGAGGGTTAGTTTACTGAGTTTTGTCTCTGGTCCTGGTAGATTTAACAAGTCCGGCTGTGATCCAAGGTTATAGCTTATAGTTCACATTCGAGGTAATTTTGTCATTTGCGGCTGACTTGATATACTTTGTGAGAGTGTTAATCAAGTTGTCCGTGGCCGCATCAACGTCTGTCTGGTCACTTACTGATTTCCAATCCTCTGCTATTAATGAATCAATCAATTTATCATGATCAAGTGTTAATGAATTGAGTTTTCAGCTTGGCTTGCCGCATTACGTCTCGTCGCGTGTGTAGTGTTCCAACCAAGTATAAGAGGGTACTGATCTGTGATAAATGTCTGTGTAAAGATAGCAGTTATATGATTTTCAAGATGTGATTTAATAAATATGTTAGGGCCGGTCTTAGGACATTTTCTAGTGTCCGTGAGCAGTGAAAATGCCGCCTATATGGATTTTCGACTTGTATGTACTTGCATTGGCCACAAGGCAGCCGCCGGAGGCGTAATTTTTTTTAGGCAATTTTTCTTTCAAGATAGCCTGTAGTGGAGATCTGAGACAGGTTGGGTTGGGGGCTGGCGTGGGTGCGGCGCAAGTTGCCGAGCGGGTTACTTGTAATTTACCAAAACAGCCGCCTTTGTTTGTACTGTGTTCACATTCAGGAAAGCGGACTAAAGCCTTACCATAACTTACATACTTACTTCGTTGAAACATATGTTATTTATTTGCAGATAATTGATAGAATCAGTAACGTTTACGCAAACGGTCAGAACTCAGAATATATAGGAGGAAAGTATTATGATGTTCATAGTATTTCGTTTTAATTTAATTATTAACATTTTTGCTTTATTTGGTAAAATTACGTCGTTCCGTAACAACGCCGCGGCGCCGCCTACCGAATTGTGCCGCCTAAAACCGGCCCTGATATATGTGGTCTATACATGAACTTGTTTTGGGGGTAATTCTAGTTGGTTTACTTATGCCTAGGAGATACCAAAGTGCTAACAAAACAATAAGATTAATCAGTTATTTATTGGGGTTTTAAATTAATTTCTCCATCAATATTAATGTTCACATCTCCCATAATAACATTATAACTACTTGTTAGGCTACTGGTTTTGTTTCCGATTTGCTCAAGAATAGTCATGCATTCCCTGAAGAGGATCTGTAGACTGCTAATGTTGAATATGTTTTTGATGATGTATCAAGTAGAAGTAGAAGGTTGTTCAAAGATGTTATTCTATCATAATGATTTTCATGATACGATTTAAATGTGTCTATTTTTAGGAGTAGTACGGTGATGCCGTCATATGTAGAAAGTTTGTGTGGTTGGTGGATTGTTTCATAGCCGTTTATTGTATTGTGTAGTTATCTGTATTAGAATCCTGCAGCAGCTGAGTTTCAGTTAATATTATAACAAAAACTTGTAGAAATACAGCCAAACCTTACACACTCAAAAGGAATGAGATCTAAAAAAAGGGCCAAGCTCATCTACCCTTCCACATAAACGTACAGTGTCCCATAACAGCATCCTCGAAAAGCTTGGCAAAATAGAATTTGCGATTTTTAATTTAACGTAATAGTTTATCCAAGTTCTTTTTTTCTAATTAATTTAAACGTAATAACATGCAAATTCTATTTTGCCAAGCTTTTCGAGGATGCTGTTATGGGACACTGTACGTTTATGTGGAAGGGTAGATGAGCTTGGCCCTTTTTTTAGATCTCATTCCTTTTGAGTGTGTAAGGTTTGGCTGTATTTCTACAAGTTTTTGTTATGTGTGTGATCTCATTACTTTTTCAAGTTCCATTACAAAATTATTTGCTAAAATATAATATTTTTATCAAAGTTGATTTAAATTCTATGGTATTAGCAGTAACAATATAGGATGTAAAATATCTAGACCCGGATTCATGTACATCCTGGGTATAGGTGGTATAACCATGGTATAACGACGGTATAAGGACTGGACCCCAATTCTTGAGTTCGTGGGAGATGAGTTGAAAACGCAATTTGAAAACGAAGTCGTTTTCGTTTTCGAAGGAATTGGTATTCTTGAACGGTATCGTGGAAAACGTCATGGGTTGTGAGTTGAAAGCATTGATATTAAACCCCTATAGTAGGCTAGATTAGCAGTCTCCTATACCTCCGCACAGGCGCGAGCGTAGCAAATTGAAGACTCAACCGGCCCATTTCAAGATGGCGATTTGGTGTTTTAATTTATGCTTTTTTAATGCAATAAAGTATTTTACTGGATTGTTTGATATGGTTTTAGCTTGTGCAGCATGGTATTAAACAAAAGAAACAATACGAAGTGATTGTATAAGGGAATTTAGTAATCATTTGGTGTTAAAGGCTAGTATGCTTACCTGTCAACCTGGCGGCAATCTTGAGAACTATTTGGCCACAAATCGCTCCCATTTGATTAACATGTAAACTGTCATTTTAAGATGGCTTCTAATTGTACCGGAAGTGGACCACCGACTGCTGGTCTAGCCAATTATATAGGATGTATATGGTTGAAAGAGTATCACGAAATCCAAACACTTTAAAAAGATTTGCGTATAGCAAAGAGCTCGAAAAAGTTCTATATTTATTCTAGATGGCAGTGCCTTCATAAACGCGGGCCAATCGAAAGACAAGTTGTATGAAATGATTTGATTGTTGCAATTATGTAAACAAACAGTTGAGCAAGTTCATATCAGTCCAATGTTGTGCTGGCATAGGGTTGGCTAGGCTTGTCAAACATGTAATATAAGTATGAATTTTACTAGTCCTATAGCCAAATGGAACTTTAGACCTACACTTTTGCATTATAAATAATTTTCCACATCTGGGCCTAGGCCAGGGACGGTTTCTGATTTGTTTTATGAGAGTATAATGACACCTTTTCTCGTTCCACACAAAGAAGAAAAATTTTAAATGTCCGCTATTTGTTTACGTATCGCACTTTCCCGCCTAACTCTGCTTATACCGTCAACAAGTGTCAAGTAACTATGGTTACTTGTTGATTGTATGCCAAGTGTTTAAGGCTTATTTTAAAACCTTTATTTGGAAGCCTTCCAACAAACTTTTTCAACTTTTTTTTTCAAAAGAGACTATATTTCTATAACCTTAATGTCCATGTAAAATATGAACATTGTAGTCCCACCCGTCTGGTCAGAATCGCGGGCCGACGTATTAGATGTTAGCAGTAGTAGGCAGTAGTAGGCAGTAGCAGTAGCTAACATCCTAAAAGTGATTTTGAGCATGTTTCAAGCCATTTTTTCACCAAGAAGGAATAATCGTACCCCAATAAAATTTGGCATGTGTTGTCAGGTACCTAAATCCCCTCGATTGTGATAGTTTTCAAGATCACATCACGTTACATGACGGCTGGGTAACACCTCGAAATCACCCCAACTCTGCTTGGTGTATAAGGTGCTTGAGTGTGTAGCGCACCGCGGCTTGGCTGCGGCGCCCTAACGGGCACCTAGATTACGTCAAAAGTTGTTTTGCTATTCTGTAGTAGCACCCAGTGGCGTGGCGAACATACCAAATCGAAGCCCAGGCACCGATACCAAAAGGGGTGGGTGGGTGGTCCCGCAGGGACCCACCCATCCATTACTTTTTAATGAAATATAATATTTTTTATACTTTATAATGACTATTTTAATTGCTAAAATCACACCTACTGAATTGTATGGCTACAGCTCTTACTTACCTTAAAGTTTTACTGGACTGTTGTAAAAGTTTGTCATGAATCATGATTTAGTAAAGTGCAGACAACATGCATGATGGATATTCATCCAGTAGTTCTCAACTCAACTAATAACAGGTAGCAATTCAACAATTCTGCTTAATGAATATTTATTTATTTAATTTATTTATTATTTATTTAACGTCTATCCTATTCAGTTATAAAAACTGATTTACAAAGGAGGACAACTAAATAAATCTAATTACATAGATGCAGAAACAACAATAAACTACATTTTTGTAAATATTTTAAATAGTAGCATTACAAGAACAATGCATTAAACACAACAATTTTGGTACCGGTAACAAATAAAAATGATATTATATGCATTTAATGAATGAATGAAATATAAAAAAGGGTGGATAATGAAAAAAAAAACACGTTCGATATATTATAGCTTATATTTTGATTGAATAGATTGGTTTGGGAAATTTATAAATTAAATAAACAGCTAGTGGCAAGGAGGAAGTCTAAAACATATTAAGTTTTCTGTTTTAATTTTTAAGTTACCGTCTTATGAAGCAGGATTATCGACGTCGTGAATGCTATAAGAAGAACATTTTCTTAAACCAGTACAAAAAAAACCAGTACAATTTCTAGATAAAAGAGCATTGATTTCAATGAGATCGAGACATTAAGTTTGTTTGTAAAAGAATAAAATCGTATCTTTTCTCTTCAAATATTGTTAACAAAGTGTTTCTTCATAACGCACAGATTTGTACCAAATTACCTAGAATATACATTTTCCCGGGGGTAAGCCCACGGAGCCCCTAGTTTTCATTATTATGCGTTTAAGTAGTTTTCCTAAATCCCAAATAATGGCTCTGCCAATAAACGGAGAAAACGAAAAAAATAACAAAGATTTCCAAAACACACAGATTATCTAACGATCTAGGACATACAATTTTTTTTTTAAATGGGAAGGCCCCCGGATTCCTCTTGTAGGTAGGCCTACTAAATTCTTCATTGATTACTTTCACAATGTGTATTTATTTTTTAATTCTGGCTATGCCGCTGAGAGGAGGCAAAGAGGAATAACACCGTTGGCTTTATTAGTTCAACAATTAATACATAAGCGCAATCTGTTCAGCGATTCGGCTGATTTTTATAACTTACTCACAAGCACACACATAGTTAAGGTAGCTCAAGCAAATGTAATCTCTAGTTTTTGAGAGATTTATGAGATTCCATATATCGCTCAAAATAAACAAATAACGGACAATTAAATAAAACACACTTTGTTTACGTATTTAAAATGAATGAAGCCGAAATGAAGCTCACTTTTAAAACAAAATAGACACATAACAGGATTTTTTATTGTTATTATTCACAGGCTGTGATTTGACTAGTGTATTTTTGTTTTTTCATAAAATAATAAAACACGGTTTGTGCATCAAATAAAGACAAAATTGTTTCTGAAACGCTTTTTAAATAAAATAAATATTATTGGTGTTTAGTTTTTATTTAATTAGATGCATATTAAAGGTATTAACTACCAACAAAAGATCTGGCATCACTGTAATCACAGTGTCTCGCGGGCCCCTACAACAAGCTGCAGGCCTAGGCCAACGATATTCGTGAGAAACTGCCAATTCGTATTTGTATCATACCAAAATAATTAGTAATGAAATATGTATGATATATGTAGCATTTTATTAAATTAAAGAAACATTGGCAGAATACTTTAAAAGAGTAAAACGTGCATTTATTGCCAATTACAAAGCGTTTATAATTATTTGAACCCAGCGCGCACACAATAGTCTGCGGCAGACTGCATCAGTATCTCTCTAAGCGGCCAGCAGCCACAGTACACTTTGGCTCAGGCATAGCGCGTCCGCGTAGCACGCGAGAGGTAGCCGGTTCAAACCCCGGCTCTGACTACTTTTTTACTTTTTTATTTTTATCCAAAAATTATTGTTTACGTATTATCTGAAATACATTTTATTACTGTAATCTTTTAGTGCAATTTACTCTAAAATAGAAAACTTTTATCCAGTCTGTATTTGCCTGTAGGAGCTTTCACTTATGATATGACGAAGCCCGACTTTTATACGGCCCTGTTACCCGACCCGTCCACATTACCCGCAGGTTACCAGGGTAGTAACACAAAAAATCGAGTGGGTGGGGTGTCTAATGATCTGCTAAAAATCGCGCTCATCAATAATTATCGTAATAGCCGAGATGTAATGCTGTCCAGTAAATAATGACATACTGATGAAGTGGTAATTTACAATCACGTAAGAGGAAGACTGTTTTACTATAATGTGGAAAAGGCCAACTGGCTAGTTGCTATATAAAATGAAGAAAACTCATTGTTCCCTGTTCTTTGATCTGCTGTATATCTAGTCACAACAGTCTAGTCAAGGTCACGATGCGTTGTCGTGTTTGGTTCGGGGTGGTGGGGGTGGAGATCGGTAGTGCACTGGCTGTCGAGCAGATAAATCTGGCTTTCAAGCAAGATAAGTAAAAATTATATTGTACAATTTTGGTATCGTGCATCTCATTCTCCACACTACTCCGCCATCTCCACAACACTGCAATTACATAATAGTACATCAATACATTCATTGTGTATTGGGTCAGGAATCTGTCATTTTCTAACATCCTTCTCCTACCAAATGCAATTTATTGTTGAAATATAAAGCGCATAATATATGTAATTAATAATTAATTGCAACTTCATTGGCTGCCTGTATATCTTTCTATTAATTCTTATACCGGTTCAGTAGCAAAATTACATTTTGAAATCTCCCTGCAAATGTGCTAAAGGCTCTAAGCCAATAAGATCAGAGTTAAGTTTACAGGGTTGCCAAGTCAAATCGTCAGGTTGCACTTCAGGATGCTATAACTTCTAAATTGGTTCAGGAACGTACTATTTTCTTGTTCTTATATCATTCGGAATTTAATATTCTTTAAGAAAAACAGTTTTTAAACAAAATTTATTCACAAGAAGTTATTTGAAATCATAAGTAAAGGTCGAAAAGTGTATGTATTTCCATGTTCCCCATGCTATGGGATAGGGCGACCTTCAAACTTTAGACCTGAATATATCGTAAAGTAGTTCAGGAAGCCTACTTTTTCTTTTTGCATTATTGTGTATTAGGTAATTATCTGTTAATATGCCAAATTTGAAATTTTTTTATTCACGTCGAGATACGCTTGAGCTACCTTAAATATTATAAATAGATAAATAATAGGCCTAAAAGAAAAATAGAACCGACAGCCAGGGACATAACGTTCCCAGTTTTCACTTTGTCATGATATACGCCTACTAGTCGGAGACAATTACAACCACCATGGATTTCACAATTTTAGCGACCGGTCCCGAGTATAGACGGTTAAAATAGGCCTAGCCTTTTTTTTTTAAAAAATAGTAATCATAATCATGCAAAGCACATGGGTTTTACATAGACTGTTTCCCTTAAATCCGCAATAAAATATAAAACCACCGCGCTTGGCATGGACCCTAAACCCCTACAAACTTTGCGTTGGTGCCCAAGAACACAATAGGCCTACAATAATTAGGCCTAGGCCTACCAATTTTATCATTAAATGGACGGGCAGGGTGGGTGACACCGGAATTCGGCCATGCACGTCCATTCAACCACTCCCACCAATTTATCATTAGCCTACCTAGGCCTACCTATAAGTTAAATGTTTATAGACTAGACATATTTCCAGTCATTTATCTAACGAATGTTTGTTGTAGTTTCTTCTTTCTGAAGTGCCTTCGTTTTCGATATTTGGTTAAGAAACAGTTGAGATATGAATGTTGAAGAGTCGATTTCGGCTCGGATCGAGATATTCGGCCACTTCTTATGGCAGCGGAGTTAAGACAGCCTGCGTGCCGTGCGTGGGTGTAAGGCAGTGTTCTTCCCACAGCCGGTTAGCCGAGCGGCCCGCCCGGCAAAAATTCATTGCCGCCCGGCATAGTTTGACTCCAACCCCCCACCCCGATAAAAAATAAACAAATTAAAAAAATTGATTTTTTTTCTCTCTCTAATTGAGCGTAGGTAGGGCCTATGTATTACAATACTATTGTAACACAATTAAATTCGCCCAAACACGATAAAAACGTGCAAGATAAGTTATTTTCAAAATCACTTCAAAAATTTTGTTTCTGTTTTTGATGGTGGTGTCGGGTTGGCAGCAGAAATTATTTGATTTCAACGAAGAAAGTTTTATAGTGTATGATAAGCCTAGGCCTAAGCGTATACAATTATTTTTTGTATTTTTATCATTTTTATTGATTGTTATGTAGCCTACCTATGGCAAATACTTTCAAAATAATAAAAATAAAGTCATTAAAATAGGCCTACAACAATGTTTCTAGTTGTAGGGCCTAGTAATAATTGTAAACCTATGGGCCTACTACAAATCCTAGATAATAAGCACTTAGCAGAAATAACTAGGGCTGGGCAAAAAATCGATATTTCGATAGGCCTATGATATCGATAAGTGGAAATATTTTCGATATCGATATTTGGCTTCATATCGAAATTTACATAAAAAAGGCAAAATTGGTGGAGGTGCCAGGTAGGTAAGTCAAAATTAAATTAACCTGGCTGGTACATATGATGGAGGTGCCGGGTCATAAAACGCGATTGTGAGATCGTAAAAATCGTTAAATAGGCTTATGGTGATACCTCATCAACCCTATTAGGCCACAAATTATGAAAAATAGACCCAATCTTTTAATAATTTTTTTATTTAAAAAAAAACATGAATGATGGAAACAAAAGCAACATAGCCTAAAACATACTATAAATATCAAAATGTAAAAAAATACACCTGACGTTTCGGATGGTTAAGGGAAGGCCTAGATTATAGTAGGGCTACCATACTACAAACAATACGGTAGGCCTACCTACAGACTAGGCCTAATCGGAGGCGAAGACCTCACTCCAAAGTAATGTTTGTCCCGGTCTTTCCATTTCACTACCCTAGGCATTTAAGTTCCGCATAACCCTCTAGCATTTGTGCTAATTAAAGATGGATTTTATCTGGTTTGGGCCCAACCGGTATATCGCCTATACAAGAGGCAAGCCAAATCCTAAATACCAAATACCAACTGCATAATAAAACAACATAACAAAAATAAAAATTAGCAATAGCCAACACGGAAGCGGCTATCGGGCTGTGATGCGCTCGACGACGGAGAAGTGGATGCATGAGAATGGGCGAATGGAACTTGCGATGCGACATCTAGGTTAAGAGCCGACTAACGCGGAGATATATGCCTCCCCCCCACCACCTCCTAGAGGTCTGCACGGGCCTACTTCTAGAAGCCCGGCCTGGGCCCGCCATAAGTGTAAGTAGGCCCATTACAGCATGTGAATTTTCTTAGTTTTTACGATCCCATGGGATATATGAATGAACGTCACGGTGGGGATGAAAAGGAGAATAGGTCAAAATAAACTAGTAACTAGTTTCCATATAGGGCATCCAAGGCGCCGACTCTCGATTTCAGGTCTTTCACTGCTGTGTAAACAAATACACAGATAGCAAATCCAATATAATTTATTACTATTTTATTACCTAGCTGGTAGATCAGAACTTCAGTTCAGTGACAGTGACAAGAAAGCAGGAGTAATTTGACATGGGTTTAAAATATGACATGCAGTTACCGATGCAATCACTGATCCAATTCCAAGCCGCCCCAACCCCAACCCACCATCGTCCATCCATTCATAAAGGCTGCTCCCGCCTCACGATGTCTGCCAAGACGTGACAAATCACGATTTCACGTACACCAGAACAGATGTTGTTGTTGTTGTTGTTGTTACAATAAACATTCCCGGCGGAACCCAAGTCCCAAGCCATGGCTAAAAGTAGGCCTAAAACTTTTTTTGTTGAAAAAATAATGAGAATATTGTGAACGGAAGTTCAGGCTGTAGGCCTACTATTACGAGAAACAAAACGTTTTGAAATTTTGGTCGAAGAACATTTCTATGATCGCGATCGCAAATACCGATTTCAAATTACATTATAAAACCCGAAAAAAACTCCATTCAGTGAAAAGCAGGCCCGGGCCCGTGCAGACCTCTACCCCCCCCCCCCCCCCCCCCCCCCTCCACGCATCGCTAGCTCACTAGTCAGTCTTGGCTTCGGGCCAAGACTCTCGCTGCATTGTTTTGTTTACGTTATGAGATAAGATAACGAGACCACAATGGACAACTAGTCAAAGGCGGGGCTTAGTTAGTTCCGAAAAATCCAACAGATAGCGCCGCGAACTGTGGGACAAGCTGCAACCTAAGTGTGGTTGGCGCAATAGACTTCAACGTGTTTTTACGCCCGTACGGGTAGAAAAAATCCTTGAAAAATATGTTATTTTTAGAATGGGCTAAGCCAAAGACTATGTAGGTCAAGAAGGAAGCCAGCTGCTTTTTAGGGAAAAGGCTGCTGTATTGTCCTATGTTATGTCCTGGATGATGTGTGGACTTCGGAAATCGGTGGTCATCATAGTCCCTATACCTTTGGGTTTAGAATGATTATAAACCCAAAGCCTTTGCTCTAGAAAGCATTTTTTAAAGTTTAGTCTCAGGTTTAGGCCAACATAATTTATTATTCCTCAGTCCACAAGATAATATCGTAAAAAGTGTGCCTGGGTTTAACTCTAGGGGTAGGCGGAGGCCTAGGTTATAATCCTAGGCCTACACGGCTAGGACTAGACACACCTCTTTGCTAAGATTTAGGCCTAGAAATGTACCCCTCTTTATAGTTTATACACAGTTTAGGCCTTTAACCTTGGAAGCTTTAGACCTAGGCCTACCTTAAAAGCAAAATCAAGGCTATAGTGTTAGTTTTAACCTACCAATAAGCAGAGGCTAGGCCTAGGTGTTATTTTCCTTTCCATATAGGCCTACCCTAACTACTAGATGTAGGCCTACTTTTATTATCTTAGGGGTCAACTGTGTTATGTAAACATAAAACAAACTATGTATGCAATAATTAATGTAAATAAAGCAACATTTTATTGTAGCTAGGTCTACGCCCTACACCTAAACAAAAGTAGCCTGTCTAGTGCTTAGGCCTCTCTCTTGTGCAGAATTATAGGGCCGCGTCAAACAGGTCTACTCATTAGCCTGCCTACTATAAGCATTAAGTTTAGAATGAAGATAGTTGGCCAGTCCGGGAAATAAAAAAATTGGTAAACACATGGGCAGGGCTCAATCTCGCAAACACTTAAGTTTGCCATGAGGAATTTGCTTGTAAACGGAATCCACGAAATGCAAAGAACATTATAGGCCTACAAGCATGGTATCACATGTTTTCGTAAAACATTTCTTATCTATCTGATTTTAACTTCCCACGTCTTATTTCTTAACTTGATATCCTTCGGAAACGAGTGTAAAGACACCCCTCCTATTTTAGCTCTTGACGAACATCGTGAAACAACACAATATTGAACCATTTCAATCCAGCAATCCAGTCTTTAGTGTGGTACAGTAAGGCTGTCAGTTAACCCATCGGCGTTCTATTTAAAATCTCGCCGCCTGGCCCTGAATTCCCTTTATTTTTACGACATGGGGTTGCGGAGCGCACCTCAGCAAAAAATTCACTGTTCCAACAAAAATAACCCGATTTACTTGAAATAAAAACTAAAATGTAGCCTAAATAAATGTCTAGGGTGTATGATCTTTCCTTCGATTTTTCTTGGTGTCAAAATATCACACCCCTCATCTTCGTCATATCCTTCAAAATATTGCAATAAGCTGTAGCCGCCATAGCGCGCGCGCCGCCATACCGCCTACGAATGCAAACATAATCTTTCTTTCAAGCTTAGACAGGCTAAAACTTGACCGAGTGACGAGCCAAACACATCGTTGGATGCAGCGAAATGCGTAGAGTACATCGAGCGCGATCTCTTGGTGATTGGACGAACCATTCTCATACAACGACCGATAATGTAGAGCGCTGTTCCCTTGCTGTTTTCAGCCCGTCGATCCGATGGCCAGGTATGTCGGCGCGCATTTGAAACAGCCCGTCGATTCGACCGGCGAAAACGCCGATGGGTTAAAATCGTCCCACAGTACGGCCATCTTTGGTCACATGTTTGAGTCGTGACGTCAGGGGGCGGAGTTAGACTACTCGTCCATTGCAATCTCATTCATTCCATCAGCAAAGCAGTCGGCGGCTCGAGTTAGTGTCGAAACCAAGGTCGAGACAGAGTCAGGGGGAGAGAGAGGGGAAGAAGGAGCGAGAGCAAGCGGGGTGGTATTTCAAGAGTTTTACACTTAAAATATCACTTTCATATACTAGGGCCCTGCTGGGAGGAGTTAAACAAGAAAGTTCGGATCATCAGAGTTTCTCGTTAACCGAGCATAGCTTGGTCCCATCCACCTCGGATATTCGAGGTCTTACTGTATGTGGACAAACTGTTTTATAGAATAATTACTATAGGCCTAGGCCTAGGCCTAAGCCGCCTAACCCGTGAAATGCGAGATTGCGATATGGACGGATTACGCAAACAGAGTGATGCAATGGAAGCACCCGCATTTCCTGTCCAAAGACCTCAAACAAAGATAGGCTAGGTATTCCCCACCATTTGACTATATTCGATAGTTTAGATACTTTTTTGTATGAAGCTCTTTGGTTTTCGACTTTCGATCAAACGAGTCGAGTTATTCAAGATCGTAGCCTAGACTCGAATGCATGTTATGTTTGGTCGAAGAATTTCCGACCGGAGATATAAAATATCGGCGTTGTGAGCGTCGTACGTAGGCTATAGTTGACGAATTTATCACTAAACAAAACCCTTTTGAAGTCAGTGGAAAACGGATTTATTTATACATTCCAATTCATACGTGGAATAGGCCTAGTAGATGTATTTAAAATATTCCCCGATAGGCTGATATAGGCCTAATTTATGTAGGCCTAAGCCACGAAATTACGGTCACGCAATGCACACGAAAAGGTGGACAAATTGACATTCCAACCTGTTTTTAAGAACTTTTTGTCAATTCCAACCACACAAAAACTATTTAAATCACAAATTTCAATGATTAAATTCACTTCACAAGTGTTTTAATATAGTTATTGCCTATTGGTTACCACTGGTCTAATAATAGGCCATTACTGTAGTCCAGGGTGTGGACGGATTCAGAGGCAGACAGTGGCCGAATTACAAACAGAGGGTGGGCGGATTGGGACACATTACGTAGCCTACTGGTAGAAAATATTCAAGAAATTATTATTATAATGCACATGTTAAGTGATAGGCCAAGTTTGGAACTTATTGGGTATGATGCTTGGGTATGATCTAGGGACATTAGGAGAGACACTATCTTGATTTTAGGGCACTCTTTTGGATGGTGTTCCCCAACTTTTCAACACTGCAATATTAGGGGAAAAGTAGGTAAGGGGGAGTGGGAGGGGGGGCGCGAAGTGCGTATGTTTTAATAATAATAATATTGTAAAATATACGCGCTTCGCGCCCCGGGGGGGAGGGCGCGGGGGGAACCCCAACCTACTTTTCCAACGTTGGGGAACACCAACCGAAAGAGTACCGATTTTAGTAGGAACTAGGCCGAGCCTAGGCTAGGCTAGGGGGCCTAGGCCTAGGCCCTTAAGTGGACGAATTCCAGGCCAGTCACCCTAGGCCTAGGCCTAGGCTAGCCCTAGACTGGTCTGTCCAGCTGCACAACCTACCATAACGGTGCCATTTTCAAATAAGTTCAGTGCAGGACTTCGGACGGGCACAACCCCACCACTAGTATCTACTGCAGGTGCTGATGGTCGACGAAAGAATGATGTAATAAAGTAAATGACTAGGGCTCGTACTATCAGTGATTTTGTTACGGCAAAGAAAGACTCCCATTTGCCTGGCTGGTACTGTTCACGCTCTAGTTCAACTTGGGCGTTAAACTGTAACAAATAATTATAACAGTTAGGGTCTAGACCTCGTGTGAGGTCTCTAGCCCGGTCTAGGCCTAGAACCTAGGGCAGCTAGGCCCTAGTCCCTAGGCCGTCCGGCATAAAACGTAATTTGGTCGTATCTCATAGAAATTAACGGTGAAATTAAGTGTTTAAAATATGAATCATTCTTACATCGGCATCGTTGTCGCTTGGTGATACGATTCCAACTTCCCCATTTGAATTCTTTGAATTTTCCTGTTGGTCGCTCGAAGAAACGTCGGGTTCTTCTTCGGCCATTTTTAATCACCAATGTGACGTGCCTTCACGCAGTACCGACATAACCTGGGAAAGAGTCTACCCAGAAGTAGTTTTCTTGATGACGTCACAATATTCTAGAACCTTGGCACTTGGCACTTTCCGATGGCACTTTCGGGCGCTTTCGTTTACCTCGCCAGAGCAATCTGTTCGTCCGGATAGTAAACCCGAGCAGTAGCAGGTTACTCTGGTGCCTAGGGAGTAGGGTTAGTTCCGGTTATGGCGGAAAATACGAAGCTATGTGAATTCGATGGTGGTGTTAATAAGTTGCTGTGGGTATTTTGGCGCAAAACATTGTTATTGAGTAGGCCTAGGCCTTGTGATGCCTTTTTTCAACATGGAAAACGTTATTTACGTTGTAGAGCGAGCGTCTCCACTTGACTCTTATGGCTCGAATGTCTTTTTTTTCTGTTACTGCTTCGGTACAGGTTGCACCGTTTCTCTGATCGACCTGAAATTTTGCACTCATGTACATACCACCTATGCAGGTTGCTGTATAGTTTTTGAACAAAATCCGATCGTTGGTTACAAAAAATAAAAAATAAAATAAAAAAATAAAATTGTGCCAATCGTTATGAAATTTTGCAGGGTCAATAAGTACAACATTTTCTATTTTACAAATTTTCAGCAAAATCGGTCAAGACCTTAAAGACTTAATGGTATGTAACATTATGGGAATGTCTTACTCGGGTCGTGTTGCATGTACCGGTGCTCGCTCAACAACGCGACGGGACTTAAGCGTTTTCCTAGTTTAATTATTTACGTTTAGCTCCTGCTGTCACGGCATCCATTTCATTTCTTTATTGCATACAGACAGTACAGTTGAGTTGATCATGCTGGATGATATGGTATTTTTAATACCCATTGGTAGTACATTTTCTATTCTATTAAAATTTAAGTTAATGTATTTTAAAAATATTACAAGTATCTTGATTGTCATATTAGTTGTAAATAATTTCACAAATGTCACTGTTTTCGGGTAGTCAAAGTTAATAGTTTCACCTTTAAAATAAAGATCCTAAATTTAAAAAAAAGTCATTGAGGAGTCATTACAGCACGGTATACAATACAAGATGTTGGGCCTATCACATAATAATATCACACATTTGTTTCTGGTCCTATCTTAGGATTAGAAGTTTAAACTTACAATCCATTTGTAAATAAAACCACCTCCGAGTAGCTTTCCTGCTTTTATTTACTCGGTTTGAAAATGCTGATCCTGTGAAGTGAAAATGGGTTACTCAAGGCGCTTTCGTTTACCGTTTTAACAATTTGAAATCTACTTCATGATATTGTTCAGGAAGAACATACATGCTAATGTCTACAGTCTATACGGTTGTTTTTGTTGGCGCCATGAAGGTGCTGTGCATGGTGCTGTGCTAACATGTGCTGCATGGTGGAAACGAGTTTCTAGCAGCACTTCCGTGACGTCACAGCCAAGATGGCAGCGCCCACAAATCTCTACTAAAACTACCGTATATCTGACAACATTTCCACTTTTCAAACTCATGTTTCCTATAAAGGCTTGGTAAAGTTCTACCAATTGTGGCATATGTATTGCCATTAATAAAAAGATTGCCAATTATTAAAATTTTCTCCGATAGACACAACCGCATATTATCCTTTCACAACAACCGTCTAAAATTTTACCATCTTTAGGGTGAAAATAATCGTTGAAAAGCGTTCCAGAATAAACACTTGCATTTTGCATTGAAGCCGGGTTTGATAGAGCATCCATTAGCTTTATTGGGCACATGTTAAAATGTTTGAATTTATTTGTGTTCATTACAAAATAATTATTATGTTTTTATAATATTATATAACAAAAATATAAATTTTGTCCTGTGTCCTAAAATCACATTAAGGGCCCTGTGAAATTGCCATTTACATATAAACATTATTTTTTAAATTGCCACATCTGATAGTAATCAGTCACCACAATCAGCCACATAATCACAAAATTATGTACGTCTACAATTAAAATAAATGAGGTTGAAATGTGTGTTTGTTCACTTTATTAATTTACTAATTTAGCCTCTATGATGATTTTTGTAATGTATTTTGTATTTTTAATATTTTCAAAATACAATTGTATTTTTGTACTTCAAATACAAATGTGCCAATGTATTTGTATCTTGTAGCCTATTAGAAAATACTGAATTTTGAAGTATTTTGTATTTTAAATACATTTTTTGAGTATTTTGCCCATCTCTGCCCATACCTAATATACAAGAAGGCTTTGGGCTGCGCATTATATACTAACTTTGGGCCGTGGTGGGCAAAGGATGCAATGTTAACATGGCTGACGATAGGCGGATAGGGAGAAATCACGTATTTTTCATCGCCTACACTCACGACAACGTGAGAATCTAGGGCGCTTCAACTAACTGGTTGAATCGTGTGAGCCAGATCAAGTGCCATCGTGGAGAAGGGCCTTGAGACTTGTGGACGACGAACAATTCAGAGAAGAATTCTTGTTGTATAGTGGGATGTACTTGTTAGCGTCATCATGTACCTTAGGCTACATGGACCGAGACCCATTGGGCATTATTGACTCGATCAAAAGCAAATAACCGTGAAAAACAAAAAGCCATTGCATAGACTGAAAATACATGTCAAAGTTTGGCTGCCTAATAATTGAACCGATAAACTGATGAATCGCCAATTCCAGAATGAAGAGCGAGATCCCAAAATTTAAATTGGAGTTGATCATCGCACATCTTAGCACATCATTACAGGAGTTTCAATGGTATATAATGTCCGCTGTTGAATCTAAATACAGTACCGGGTACATGTGCCTTAATGTACAATAGTATGCCTGCAATATTATTTATATATTGTTTTTTAAATATCAAGCAATTATTGCCAACTCTCCCAGCGATCAATTAGTCTTCGATTTGAAAATTGAAATGTGCTTTAATTGCCGTATTTTGACTCTTAAAAGCAAAACATTGCAGAGTTCGATTAACACGTTACCTTCGTAGTAACCAGGGAAACATTACGAATGATTCGAGTCCCATCTCAGGTTGTTCGACTGATCGAATATACAAAACGCATATCCAACGTGTCACTGGGCGGCCCCCAGTCCGCCACTATGCCAGTGGTGCCATATGGCAATTTCATCTCGTTACCATTGATTCAATCAATCAATAAGGTCTCGTAAGTAACTGTGTCAAGTGGCTTGCTTCTAGAATGAAATGCAAGGTTCACCCTAAATCTGTGTTCCTTTTCTGTGTTCTGTGTCCCAAACTGCCATGCACCACGACACGACGAAACATCATGTCACAGATAATAAACTACACTATCAATGTTATAATTTCCCTTTAATAATAATAATAATAATAATAATAATAATAATAATAATTATTATTTGTATGTATTTTACTTTCAAAAACAAATACGTGATTATAAAAATAATAAAAAGATTCTAAGTTACAATAATCATGATTAGAACATCAGCTCGAGACTCTGGTTTGCTCCATGCATCTGATCACGTCATGATCGCGAGGCCATACGTTGGTCTTGTGGTTAAAGGTTCTGCTTCCAATGCAGCAAGTTCAGGGTTCGATTCCCGCTGTTGACAGAAGTTTTTTAACTTCTGATAAGGTGGATGAATATGTCATCAGTTATTGGCTTAGAAATTTATAAATGGGAACTTTGGAGCCATTCTAGCAAGAGGAACATAATAAATTCTAAAAGTTATTGTGATTGTGAATCCGCGGGTGGAATCCTGCTCAGCTTGATTGATCGGTGTTTCCTACTTAAATATGCTGGTCTCAAGTTGGTCATTGTTCTCTCGTCGATGGTGTCGGCGCCTATAGGGTTGGCTTGGTCTGCTTTAAATTTAATGTCCCACTCTGAAAATCAGTTGTGATTAGTGGGTAGACTCTAAATACAAATTTATTTCTTTTTAAGGATATTCCAGAGCCATTACACTAGCTCTCGAACTTCCATCTGCTCTAACCAGCAGTATACGTGTTTCAGGGCAGAGTGTTCACCCACTCTCCTCCTGACTACGCTCGAGATTGCTTAACTTCGGTGTTCTAGTGCAAACCGGCTAAGCGGCCAAACCGCTGGCTGCATATTTGAGAAAATGTAAAAAGACAGTTGATTCACAACCCCATAAAATTAATAAATTATAGATTCTTTAACAAAATCACATTAAATTTTGAAAACTGCGACAAACATGAAAGATGTTGGAGTTGCGACGGATTTTAATTGAAATCCCCAACAACCTTAAATTATGTTGATGGATCAAGTAAAGTCATTCGACAGACATAATATTGGTGCCCTCAACCAAAGATTTCCTGTCTCAATATTTTAGTTACCGGTACAACAAGTCTTTTAGAGTCTCAACGTGAAATTATGTCGGAAGATCAGACTAGTTTATTGAAATTTGAAAATTTGGTATTTTTGGCGCTACAACCCTATCAGATAAGGTTAGACTTTCAGGTTAAGAAGCATTACCAAACCAGCAAATTAAAAATATTCTTAGTCTAAGTATTCTACACAATGTTGAATTATCCACAAATTCTCAGTTAACTGGTCATGGATGTCTGTGTCTTTTGGCATCGAACAGACGAGAGACGAGCGACAAGACGACACACAAACATTGTCACAACGAAGATCCGATCGACTTGCGTTGTAAGACTATTTAAATATGATATTACAATTCGAGTTCCATTCATTGCATTTAAAGACCTACCCCAGACGAAAATATTTCAACAATTGTATGCTGGATGTAGGTTAGGTGCAAGAGTATACCAGTGTTGAAGATATTAACATCTGTTACTAGAATATATTCCTAAAGTAGTTTATGAGCTAAGCTCTTGAGAGCCTAACCCTACCAAGTGGTCCACATATTTCGAGTTGCTAACCATCCCAGAGATTACATGTAGCCTGTAAGTTGTGTTGACCTGCTGCCATATGAACAAAATTTGCCTTTCTGCTCAGATTCTGTGATTTTCAACACCGACATATTATGCAAGTTGTTCAACAATACAAATGCACATAGATAACCCATGATTGTGGAACCCAATTGGCAAACCTGTCTGTATCATCAGATATATCCTAGAAGTAGGCTGCAATGCCAATTACAAACCAGTAAGAAATAATGTGCAAGGGTGCAAAATTTGATCTAACCTTATAAAAACATCGCCCAAACCTGGTGACCAATTCAAACGTAAAAATATTGTTCAAATTGGCAGCTTGTTTATATGGAAACAACCACTTGTCTCTGTGTTATAAAGTTAAGTAATTTCAATCACAAGCTTGGTTTCTGTATTTATTACAAATTCACATGTGACAAGTCCATTCTAATAAATATGGTATCACTCAAATATCCTAAAGTTTGTGGTAGGTATCAGGGAAAACAACGAAAATGATAACTGTACACTTTGCAACAATTGTTATAAACTTGTACGGAGAATTAAGTAGCCCGCTTATTTCTTTTAGACCCCATAATATGTTGTCCCAAGTAATTAGTGAAATAATCTAACACCTCAATTTACTGGTATAGGTGAATTTGTTTTGTGGTTCTGCTATTTCAGCTTTTGAAATCAAAGTATGTAAAACAATATAATTGATGTTGCATATTCACAGGTCTCATGAACACGTAGGCCTACATTTAATTTATTATTAAAGAAAAGGTTGTCTTGTTGAATGCATAAAAAAGTCATAATAAATAATATATGAGGACATAATGGCCATCACGTGATGTATTACTAGATATTACCTAGTAAAATAACTAGATGCACTTTCAAATTTCGTTAAAAGTGTTGAAAATGGGGGGAAATAAAGGCTAGTTATATTGTGCTATATACATACAATTTTTTTAAGTAATTACTATTTTAGTAATAATCGTGTAATAGTAGTAGTAATAATAATAATAATAATAATAATAATAATAATAATAATAATAATAATAATGTACAATTATTTGATTGGGACATTTTGCTCCAACAATTATTATTTATTAACTTTTGAAGTTTCAGCCTAAAACTCTGTGAGCCATCATCAGTAAAACAACTAGTACTAGTTAAATTAAAAACCTTACAAAAAACACTGTCCAAGACAAGACTTTACTAGAATAGTCAGTCCATACAATAACATCCTCGTAAACATCCCTGAAAACTCCAAAGTCGTTATTAGACGAGTGAGTGAGCCATGTGTCGAGTACTTGGGAATATTCCTTTTCCTCCCCTATCTAGACAGCATAGGTCTTTCCTCCCATTAGGCTCACTCACTCGTCTAACGACGACTTTGGCGTTTTACTACTACGATAACTACTTTCAGAATTGTTTGTTGCCCAGGCCGTGGCCACAACCATGATTATTTATATGCGGAAAATGTAAACAATTGACATCGCTTGTTGAATTTTTTACTTCTTGCGAGTTTAAATCGAAACGGACTTTGCTGAAAATGTTAACAGCACCCTAAATACCAGTCCCAGATGTCTGTTTAAAATTTCAGAACAATCTGTTCAGCGGTTTGGTAGTTCTGGAGAAAACTCACTCACTCATACACACAGGAACAGACAGTCTCGTTCGTGTTGAATGTCCCTCGTCTAATGAGGTTTCTTGCAGCATCCTAAAGTCACAATAATACCACTTTCTTGGTAATGATTCTGTTCTAGCTCAGGGAGGATGAGGTTGTATGATATCGGGGATA
The DNA here is from genome assembly GCA_024449915.1 of Sweltsa coloradensis. Classification (NCBI taxonomy): domain Eukaryota; kingdom Metazoa; phylum Arthropoda; class Insecta; order Plecoptera; family Chloroperlidae; genus Sweltsa; species Sweltsa coloradensis. The sequence continues at coordinate 81,607 of JAMZAV010000786.1, read as the reverse complement.
ATGCCTCTATTTGCATTACGACCACTGTTTGGGTTGTCTCGTATCTTTTTCAATATAGGCACCCAACACAAAACACTTTAACCCAAAATCACCCTTGAAATTGTTTGGTGTTTTAGCAATTCCAATAGACTTGAACCAATCTTGGTAGTAAGTCAGGGGTTTTCAAGAAAGTAGAGTTAAATGGAGTGACCAAAATTATTCAAAACAGAAATTGTTAATTGTGACTTCGGGACAGATAGAAGGCAGGGGCCTATAGGCATGGTTACAAGGCTGATTTTGTTGTCATTGTGTAGACTGTTTATTTTAGCTAAGGTCTTGCATTCGACAATAATTTTGTAAACTACTTGTTTTTCTGATGATAGCCATCACAGTTTGTGCTGAAACGTCAAAAGTCGATATAAAATCGGCACGGCGAAATGCCCTGATCAAATCATTTTAAGATTTTTTTACTGGGCTGTGAAAACCCTAAATTTGAAATAATAATAATAATAATAATAATAATAATAAAATAATAATGAAGAGATGATTTACTCCTATGGATTCACATAAACTAGTAATCACTATACCTAATCTTCGACTTGAGAATGGGGGTATGGGATCAAATACAGGCATTAACTAGCAAGTCACTTCTTAAATGAGTGCTGTTATGCATAATTATAATATTTTAAGATTGTTGGAGCTACATAGTAGTTCTACTTTTAAATACAATATATTACAGTTAAACACACATCATTGGTTTTCTTTTCCTAACAGTAGTCATAATAATATTTGCAGGAGAAAGACTGATGAAAAACTCGGGTTTCGAATCCCGTTTGAAAGCCAGCGTTTTTCACGTCTTTCTCTACTAGGTCTACCGGAAAAATCCATCCCTCAATAATATATTAATGATTACATCGTGTAACAATAATACCAATAATAATAAAATTAATTATTATTTTTGTTATGATTATTAAATTTACAGTTTACTTGTCCAATGTACAAGCCAGCCACTAGAGCATAGTGATGAGGAATACACAACAACTCCCAACACACACTCCCTGCTCTAGTCTGGGGTACGGTTAGTTAGTACCAGAAAGCTTCCTTACTACGTGGAAATTATAACAAAACTTTCATATTTACTTACTAGTGGAGACATAATTTTGCTTTGTTGTAATAGACATGGACAAGATTTCAAACAAACAAGACAATAGTATTATGTAAAAACCATATAATTTATGAATTAAATACTACATAATATACATAATAAGTTCATTGTTTATGGATTCAATTGATTACTCTATTTAATTGCTTTTTCATTAAAAGTGTGGATTTGAACACGAAAAATAAAAATAAAATCTTAAGGATCTGTACAGCAAGAATGAAAAAAATGATGCCAGTGCATTTGCTTACATGGTCGTACAAGTGCAGTTGGCCAAGGAAAATCTATGGAGAAAGACCATGATGTCAAAAAAGTTCCGTTAATACCGTATTTACCCGATTGCAAGCCCAACTTTTTTGACACATTTTTGCAGTTCAAAATGGCACCCCGGCTTGGAATCGATGGCAAACTTATGAGTATTTAAATGCTACATTTTTTTAACTTTTAAGATGTACTTTTAATCAGGGGTCGGCTTGCATTCGGTGTCGGCTTGCAATCGAGCAAATACGGTATGCAATTTCCGTAAACTTTCAGGGAACATACTAAATATCCATTAGCAAAGTGCTTACAGTCATATCAACAATATATTTATAGTCTAGATATTATTGTTGCAACTTCTCTAATAAATAATGTATCCTATGTTGTGTTATTTCCAAATTACATACAATAATCAGGTTCAACCATTTGTACAAATTTATAAAGATAATAATATTATAACTTACATTAAAAATAAAAAACAAATATAATATAATTATAACTTATAAGTATATAAATTTGTTCCTTTGGAAATGGCAAATTGATGTGACCAGGGATACCCACTATAAAATTAAAAGCATCTCACGGACTAATCAAAGCCCTAATGTACCGTACACCAGTATTCCTCGGTCACTTAGATCAGGGGCAGGGGCACTCGAGACTTTGGGAGACGAGACTTACCGAAACAAGATGTCACAGTGAGAATCTGATTCTTAACCATTTTCCCTTTGCAACTAAGAATGAACAGACCATAGAACTCCACAAACTGATGGGGGAATATACGTGCATGGGGTCACAACCCCAACGCAAACCAAGCCCGTGTACATCCGATGAGAACACTCATTCAACACTGCCAATACAATTGATCAGTAAAATACTAAATCAATTGAATTTTACTATCAATTGTAAAAAAAAAATAGAAACAAACATTTAGGCCTAGATCTATTCAAAATAGTTTGATAGCTTAAAATAGGACAATCTAATCAAGTAACAAAATGTTTAGCAGGGACTGCAAAATATTTTTAGGGGTTTCAACTTCCAATAGAAAAGCATAAAAGAGAAATACCAATTTATCAACTTTGACGTGGAAGTTTCATTCTACCTACTACGTACCAAATAAAACGTCAGAATGGAACTGAACAAGTCTGGCAACGTGACACACGAAACGGCCTGGTATAGCAATACACTCCTGGTCTGATGGAATCAGCAGGCTCAAGCCAACATACAAATAATCAAATGTATTAAATAAATACATGTCCCAAACACCAACATGATGTGATAACTGCAGTTTTATAGCAGGGCCAAGAAGCCACCACAGCAAATTATTGCATATTTTTATCAAACGGAGCTTGTTTTGCTCATTTGAGCCTAGGCTACAGTAGGTCTATGATCGATAACTATACTATATTACGTATTATAATCTAGTTGTGAAGTGCGTCGATCAATTTCAACTAGTTGTTAGGTGTTCACTTTAGTTCACTCCCTAAACCCTACCCTTCTCTTTGACAAGCAGGGTAAGATGATTTCACAAAACTTACTTAGTTAACGAGGCATAATATATACAATTTAGCATAGATTGGTAAGAACTAAATTCACAAACGTCCCTACATTAATTCTAAGCAAATACATAAGACGACAACCTCTGAATCCAATAAAACATGGCCACATGGCATTAAGCACCATAATACGCACACTACGTAGGTAGTTTATGCGAGACATTTCCCAGAATACCAATAGTAGATCGTAGCAAACACCAAATATGTTTTAATTTTTACATTTTCTTCTAAACTGCCAAGTCAAACAATAGGAAAAACATGTTAGCATAGTTTTCAAATTTCATGCAAAACGTGACACTATGCTGATAAGCACAGATGGTATCATTCTCACTGACATTTTATAACACTGTACATAGTTATCAAAAGTGCCGGCACTATAACATGATGGGCTCATGTTGGGTGTGTCACCTTGGGATCAGAACTGATAAAGATAAAGTTCGGATGACTCAAGTACTCGCACATGCATACTAATAAACAACCCTTGAAGATCGCATCAGGTGTTCATTACTCGCATCAGCCAAGTACTTTTGTAAGAAAGAGATAGGTTTTTAATTTTTTTTAGTCTGTATGATGGGGATTAAAAAAAACATAGTGGGACAAATGCAATACATAAAAAAATGTAATTTTCAGCATAGAAACCTTTTTTGAACATTGAAATTGGACACGGATGAGATGGATCAAGCTCCATTATTTTACTATACAGATGAATAATTAATTATTTATGTTCGCGGTTCGCGTCCAACAATAATGAGCGCTGCTTCACTCAAGTTACCGCTTACCCGTGCTGGCATGTCGTCCCAATTCAATAATAACCTTGAGCATGTCAACAATGCATGCATGCTGGCCAGTAATGATTCCGAGATACCACAGTTCAATGGTGGAAACACCCCTTTCCCCAACTATGAATGATGTATAGTTGCCGATACTATATCTTGTGAAAATCAAGTGCGTACTTGTTCTCATTACATAGGGCCTATATCAGGGACGGGACGTTTTCTGAAAGTAGGTAGACCCGAATATGATGTTTAAATCCAATATTGCATCAAAATACTTTCTGCTTGCATCATGCTTTCACAATGTGAATACATTAACGATACCCACAAAGCATAACACTCAAATATCACATAACTTCTAGGTCGAGAATATAATTAGGCAACCAAACAATATTATTGGGCTTTAGTTACAAAAGTAAAGTCATTTAAAGCTTCTACATTACATTTTCGGCAGCCATATTTCACAGGCTATGGATGTACAGTACTCGGTTTACATAACCTAGCACAGAAAGAGAGCAGATTGAATAGACTATTTGGTCAGACCCTCACATTAAGTCCTAGCATACTTTGCCCATCAAATAGAAATTATTTAGAAACCAACTAAATTATATTTATTCCTAGTTGCAAAGAGATATAAAATAAATACTCCACACACACACACACACAACACACGCATGCACACACACACACACACACAAATGAATATAACACATGTAAATAAATACAGAAGATTATTAATATAGATAGATGTATCATGAAGGCCACCAGGCATGTGCATAGTGATCTTAAAATTTAACCTCCATTACTAGGGGAGACGGGGAGTGCAAACCTGTATTTTTCAATTTCCAACTGCTCGAACCTACAACGTGAACCTCAAACAGAATCTTTTTTCAAAAGTGTTATGGTAGGGCCTAGAATGTTAAATAACTTGTTATGCCTAAGATGTGTAGAAATTCAAGGTAACTACAGTACTGAGAGATTTTCAGAGAAATGTTTGTTGAAAAGTGGGGTTATCCTAGGCCTAGATAGATGATGATGATCGGTGCTTTTGTGTTTTGATCGGGATTATCACTTAGCTTACCTATGCGATTGTAGGCCTAATCAATAATCATCAGCAAACACAAATGAACCAACTTTCATTTTACTAAGCTAGGTAGCAATTCATTTTCACGAGAAAAGTAAAAAGTAAAAACATGGAATATTTATTTAATTTATCTTAAAAACCCTCTAAGTAGCAACACAATTGTTATTGGTTTTTAATATTTAGCACAGAACATGATGCAGTAGGCCTACTCCTCGCAGCGCTAGTTCGTCTATTGATTATCGAACGGCGGCCGCGTATCGATCGGTGTCGCTGCTGTAGGCGTGACTCCGGAAGGGGTGGCTTCGAGTAAGCAGGAATTTCAAAGGTTCGGTTCGAGGTTCAACTTTCAAAATAATTTTCTAGCCGTACCGGTTTTAAGGTTCGGTTCAAATTTTGGACAGGTTTGCACATCCCCATCGATCAAGTAAATTTTGTTTAGCTTACCAAAAAATTCGGCCCAGTAACATTTATTATTGATAGTACCCTACTCAGAACACTAAACAAAAATTATAGGTATTCAGAAAACATACTCATTCAATGAACCAAGAATTACATTAAGAATTACATTAAATTTTTTTTTTAAAATTTTTAAGTAGCTTACTACAGTACAGGATCGATTATACGATTGTCAGGGGACTCTCGAAAATATTGTACAACTGAAATATCGTGGAAAGGGGTAGGGGGGGGGGGGGAAGTCAAAAATCATTTTTTCCATCGTCATCATATGGTGTGGGTCGTACTTTGCATTGATGATAGGCCTCTTTATCTTCTTCTGTCCTGCCACTACCCTTCCCTTCCCACCAGATTCCAGTTTCATCCTCGCTATTCCACATTTTCCCGCACACTATCCTCTTATCCTGCAAGGAGGGATGTGCAAGTAGCATATTTTGAATTCGAGTCAAGTATCCCTTTAGATACTCAAGTATTGATTTAAAAAAATTGAAGCCACCATTTTATTTTGCAATTTTAATAATTATTCACTGTTATTTTTTTAAAATTTCCTTTTGCATTTTTTCAGTTCTACCTATCCTGTCAAATAAGACCTTATATTGGTGATAGGGCTGTGTGAGACCCAAAATTTTGAGTTGAAATCTAGAACAAAGAGTCTCCCTCGATTAAAAAAAAAAACACCTGCTCGAAAAGTTTCGAGAAGTTACAAAAAGTAGGTCATTTTAGGTGTAATATTCCATATGATGCATTCTTTAGAAGTCTTCTCGCCGACAGCGAACTCAATGCTCCGTGCTCACAGACACAGCACATGGCTCCAAAGAACTCAATGCTCCGTGCTCACAGACACAATACATGGCTCCAAAGAACTCAGATTACTCCGCAGCAAGGACTCTCGAAAAAACAGAAAGAAAAACGGTACATTTAAGTAATATATATCGCTCTCGACTTCCGCCCGAGTGCGTCGACCTAGCCGGGTGGGCCGGCCTCGCCTCACGAGCCAGCTGACTTGCTAGTCCAAGGCGCATGAGCACTGCCCAGCAGGCGTGGAGTCGAGAGAGGAGCGAGTCTGTCTCGATAGCTCTGTCTACCAGACTGACGCGGCGCAGATGCACTGCGCAGAAGGCATATAGTGAGACAAGAGCAAAAAGTGCAATCTCTACAGCTCTCTGTGTAGGTCGGACTGACGCGTTGTGTCTTGAGTCATCACACGGAACTCGGGACCTGTGCAGAGACGTACTTACCAGTATCGATCGCTACCAGCTGACGCGTGTATAGGCCCTACACCAATAAAATAGACCGCGTACTGTAAAATTCAAATTTTTTGTGTGATCCTCGTTGGAACGATTTCCCGCCTTTAAGATTGTTTTTATTTAGTCCCTTAAAAATCGTTGGAGCGAGGTTCCACTGTATCGATTTTGACGTCACTACAAGTTGACTACAAGTTGTTCCATTTCTGTCATTCCGCGAACGACTCAAATTTTGTAATATATGTAGGCCACAGACCTTTAGTTTTTAACTTTCCATATTATTTGAAGAAATTAGTGTTCCCAATATGTGTTTTAATATAATATATTATTAGTTACTGTTATTATATTTAAATTTAAAACACATATTGGAATTTGGGAACACTAATTTCTTCAAATAATACGGAAAGTAAAAAACTATAGGTCCAAGACCTATACGTATATATATATTACCGTATTGGCCCGAACATAGCACGGTACGGTTGGGACTTGACATCGATGTCGAAGCAAAAATTGACTTCGATTTGATATTGATTTGCCATTATAATCGTTCGACATCAAAATTTACTTGCGAAATCTAAATATTGAATCAATGCAAATCGTTCGACATCGAAACTTAGCGTCAAACCGGCAACATTGTACACAGAGCACGTGTTGTATTCGGTGAGTGTGCACGCGGCTTCGTCTCGGCCGCCAGCCGGCCTCTGTTCCCGTCACGTCGTACCAAGGTTATACGTTCGTTTCCGTCAGTCAGCTCTCGGCAGCCCTGCGAGAAACGTGTTTTTCTCGTGTTTGTTGTTGGCAATATTGTTTTCCGCGGTTTGAAATGACGATGGCATCTAGGCCCAAGTAAGTGGCACTTACAAGAAAGAGAAGTGTGGTGTGGAAGGAGTTTGGTTTTGTTGCTAACAAGAATGGAACGATTACGAACGAAAAACAAGTTGTGTGTCAGAAGTGCTACACATACGTTGATCACGACAGATCATGACTCACAGGAGGCGCGAATAATCTTAGCTGTTAAAGCGCCCTAAAACTACTAATACTAATACAACTCACAGGAAAGCATGTGGACAACAGGTTGTGTGTTATGCTTTGCTTTGCACTACGTATTCTCGTTTTAAGCAATCAATGCACGATGCATGAACATCAGATTCCAATGTCATTGACTTTTTGACCTTATGATTATGAGCATTGACATACACTACGGAAACGCCAAAGTCATTGTTAGACGAGTGAGTGAGTCATGTGTTGAGTACCCGGAAACATCCCCGTTCCTCCCCAAAACCCAAGGCATTTTCTCCACAGTCTATTAGGCTAGAGTAGTGTATTAGGCCTTACAGTGTTGACGCGCCCTTATAAAAACTAATCTCAAACCCCTCTTATTTATACTCATAATATATTAATGTTACCGAGTACTCAACACATGGCTTGCTCACTCGTCTAACAACGACTTTGGCGTTTCCCTAGTGTTACCGAGTACTCAACACATGGCTTCCTCACTCTCTAACAACGACTTTGGCGTTTTCCTAGTATGGTTTCAGAGTGCATCAACCAATCGTGTAGTCGTTGTCGCCGCCTTCGTACTGAAAGGAGGCTTTGACATAGTTGGGGTTAAGTTGATTTGGATTGAGGGCGCGTCAACTAGAGGTCTGCACGGGCCTACTTCTAGAAGCCCGGCCCGGCCCGGGCCGAATTTAAGGCCAGGCCCGTATTAACTAGCTCATCAAAGTCCGGGCCCAGCCCGGGCCGCCATAATTATAAGTAGGCCCGTTACAGCCCGTTCAGAGGTAAACACAAAGAAACAGAATGCGGATTTTTAGTTTTTACCATGGGAAAAATGAATGAACGTCACGGTGGGGATGAAAACTACTATTACGAGAAACAAAACGTTTGAAATTTTTGTCGAAGAACATTTCTATGATCGCAATCGCAAATACCGATTTCAAATTACATCATAAAGCCCGAAAAGCCGTGTCATTCAGTGAATATCAGGCTCGGGCCGGCCGGGCCCAACTCAAAATGCATAACAAGGCCCGAGCCCGGCCCGCGGGCCAAGCCCGGGCCCGTGCAGACCTTAGCGTCAACCGCCAGGTCGTAATACGCCACTCTAGCCTAGGGGATATAGGAAGGAAAACCCCATGCAGATCAGAATCAGCTACGGGTAGGTGAAAGGAAAAGAGGGGTTCTCACGTCGTGGTCGTCATCGTCTTTGTCATCGTTCATGTCGTTTTGGTCGTCGTCGTTCAGGAGGTCGTCAGTGAAGGAGGAGAGGTCCCGGACAATGACTACCAGAGCTCGCCTCTAGTTTCGAGGAGTAATACTCTACTTACCAGCTGACGTTTGTGAAATGGAGTTCGTTTAGGCGCGAGCCATCTCTTGGCCAAATGTCCTAACAGGCCTACCGAAGGGTACGCCTATATCTATAATATAGACTTCCTAGCGCCGGACATTGACATTTAAGAAAACAAACAAAACACGTGGTGGTAACCACCGACTTGGTGATTTTTTATCCGTCACCAAAATCATTGTTTTTAATTTATGTAACCATGGCTGTGGCCTTCTATACGTATCGCAAATGCACATTTGCAATCTAGGTTTAAATTTTTAAGATTTTTATTTATTGTAGGTTTAGATCGCAACGGATTTTGTTCAGTTTGTTAGCAGATCTCAGGTAACTGGTAACGGATGTTTGTTTAAAATTTCAGCTCAATCTGTTAAGCCGTTTGGCCGTTAGGCATCGGACAGACATGGTCACAGCTTTCAAAGTGAGTGCCCTTTTTTTCAACCTGCGTTGTAGACTACGTTTGCTGCGCTCACTCGTCTCATAATATTATCTTTCAATAATTTCAAATGCCGACATAACTTCGGGAAGTGTATGTTATCGTCGGCGTCACTTTCCTGCCCGCACAGCCACCTATTATTAAACCCCTCTAATTTTGTTAACAGTGTCATAGGTACAGAACAATTACGACACAAAGGTTGGTTGTTTCCGGTTGAGAGGCTCATTGTGCCATGCGAGCTAAGTAACTAAGAATCTTAATTTACATTACTCAGAGTGGGGAATGGCAAAGACTCCAAAACTCATATACCTAAGGGAGAAACGTAGAACCGACACTGTACTTAACTAAATAAATAAAACATGCCACTACTGTAAACTTCGTCGAGGCTCAAGCGAGTTATTCAAGAGTCGAGTTCTAAGTTCCAGTTTTCCCGCCTCCTTATTTGAAATAAAACTGACTGAGCCACGATAGAGATGGGCCGATGTCGATACTACCGATTCTCTCCATATCGGTAAGAATCAGTTTTTTAGATTGTTTTGAATTTCAGTCGATGTTCTTCGAAGTTGGTATTGCCTTCTCTTTTCATGTCGACTAGTCGCCATTTTATCGATATATCGGACAGAGACACTACCGGAAATGAACTCAAACAGTAATTCCTTGTATTCTCCAAGAACGAGAAATTTGCACATTTGCAAATGTAATGATAATGTAGCCATACATACACCTAGCCCTACCGGTGTATCAGGACCTAGAACAAGCCCTCCTAGTCCATACAGTAGGCTTAGGCAGCTACTTCAAACCTTTTCTTCAGTGATGGGTTTCGAAATCGGTATTGGCCTCGGTTTTGTGGTATCGGAGCCGGTATCAACCATTTTTGGGGGTTCGGCCCATCTCCAGTTTACTACATTCCGGCGTGCTTTTCGGTAGATGAGAGCACAAAGCTATGTGAATCTCGAGATACCGTCGTAAAATAAGATGCACGCTGCCTAATTAAGAAGAAAATAAATCTTGGAAGCCTACAATGCTAAGTATATGCCGTAATTTTAAAAGGAGATCAACTAGAATATAGTACAAAATAGGGATGACATCGATTCCAAAAAATTGGAATCGATCATTGTGACCTAAGAATCGATTCTCAAGAAAAAACTTCAATTGTGTGCACAGTTAATTTAGTAGTCATTTTCTGCGGAAACTATGCATAAAAAAGACGTGTTCTGTATGTGGTAATGAGTATATTTGGATAAATACAGGATGTGTCTTAAAAAAGACACTATGTGCCGGTACCGGGTTTCCCCTCCTCCCTTCTGTTTATACTTCATCCTCATCTATCACCACTCATCACCACTCATCATCTCGATTAGCCACAGTGCATAAATATGAGACGTTAAGCAATATCCAATCATTAATCAATCCAATCAATCAACAAGATGTGTCTTCAAGTATATCATTTGATTTATTGCACTTGTGTAGCTGTAGAGTTTTAAATTTGAATTTAGTATTATGCAAGTAGGTACCTTGAATAGTAATGACTAGGGACGTGAGAGCAGGGATTTTTTAAGTCGAGCAAGATCGGGCGAGAATTTAAAAAAAAATCTTGAATCTCGAGCGAGAATCAAGATCGAGAGCACTGAAATTGCAGTATAGACATTTAGCTCAGTAGCACTGAGCGGCTTCAGGTAGTAAACTGCACTGGGTTTTTGGGTCGGGTAGGGAAAATCAAAGGAGGCGGTGTCCTAAATTAGGGTGAAACGTGGCTGCAAGTCTGTTGGAATCCACTCTCCAATGGCCCCGAAACTAAACAAATCCCGGCCAGCTAGGCCCTAGCTACCCTAATATTTTAGGGAGAGACTTAACCTACACAGTAGGTCTACGCTAGGCCTAGGCCTATTTATCTCATCAGTGTTTTCAGCTTCAGACATCGCAGAACTCTAGGGCCTGCCTAGACAAGCCTAGGGGCCGGTCTGTTTGACATGACTGACGAGTGTTTGTGAATGACATAACCTAGAACTTTGTGAAGGGCGGAGAGACTATTCCCACTTAAACACGGACGGTTATGATTGGTTTTAATTTTAATTCTAGCAAGTGGATGGATGTAGCTTTCACATTCGTGTAATTTGCGTGCGCTAGGCCTAATTGGATGTAAATAGGCTTTCGACTCGTAACTGGAACGGTAGGCGTCATATCAATCAACAAGTATGCTTTGTAAAATGGCGACTACTGACGCGTAACCATGCCGCGCAATTTCGGAATGACCAACATACCAACTTGAACGTTACTACAGTAGGAGGGCTTTTACCATAAAGTAAAGGTTCAATACTGGTTTGTTATGTTGGCATTCGTGTATTGAACTGTGCTGCTCTCTGACGTCGGTGATTGGAACGCCATGAATAGAACTCTACTGCTATAGTGTGTTCTGAAAACATCTTGAGCCGGCCCGTCTCGAGACCGATCAAGACTCGTTTTTTCTAGCAATTTGAGATCGAGATTCGAGCAGTACTTTTTTCTCGCTCGAATCTCGAAAAGTCGAGACTCGCACAGCCCTAGTAATGTCAAATTATTTTGGCCCCCTCTGCATAGGCTACGCCACTGCATAGGAGCATAATTGGCAAATAAATAGGGCCTATGATGTTATGTATGAACATGTCACTACTACTACTACGACTACTAATAATAATACTAAAGAGCATATATACATACAAGAACAACTTATAGATTTGAAGATTTTTGTTTACTACTCGACTCGAAACTCGACTCCAGACCAGAAAGTACTACCCCCCTAGTGTAAACATTTAATTAATTACAAAATAAAAAATAAGTCTGAGGCGAGTGCCTACTAAAGCAAATGGTAAACTTTTGATTTGGCACATTTTGGGGGACTAATTTACAAACCATGCATGCAAGCTTTAAATTTGGAATGATGCTCACACCTGGGTAGTGTATTTTAGTGTGAAACCAGCTCATTATAAAAATGTTGCACTTTCTAAAGGACAAAGCTGCAGAGCCGATATTTTCTAGATCACTGCTAGTTGAAAATTATACAGTTGGATCTAGAATTGCACCCCGTTACCTTCCTGAAATCCTATCTCTTCCCTTCAATTCACACGTAATTTAGCCTTTTAGTGCTTTTACTAGTGCATTTCGTTGTCTGGCCGTGGCATTCTCGCTGTTGATATATTTCTTTCAAATGAATCAACAATTTTAACCACAGGCCAAATCTACGATCCCTGGTCACATGTTGGTTCATCAGAAAGACAATGCATACATATATATTTAATATTTATATATACAAATATATTTTACTCTTATCTCCTCACACGAATACTTTGGCCAAGCCGTCGGCACCCGCACTTGCAATGTATGGGCGCGACGGGTGGAACGCGACATCGAATATGCTTTCATCAAACTTCTTTCGATGAGCCGTGATTTCTTGCACGCAGGTTTTGTTGTCGAGATTCCATAGCCTGATACTGCAATCGTGACCTACAATGAATAGTACAAATGTAAGTAATTCATTCTCCACAGGCTAAATACCAGTAAACAATTTAGATGGTAAAATAATTAATCTAGAATCAATCCTCATGTGTTTGCAACAAATTCATGGAGTGGCATCGTCCATGGAATTGACTGCAGTGATAAGTAATTACATACATACAACAAACTTAAAGGGACTGAAATATTACTTTATATGTTAATGAACAAGAAAACACAAAACACAATATGATATGAGACAAGGAAGAAATCAAGTATGTTTCTTTGTCTACACTAGTTGGAGAAATGAATAACAAGCAAGGGTAACCACTTTAAATTAGTTGCAGTCATCAGCTACAGGTGAAAATGTGTTGTCATACTCAAATTTTATTTTTGTTCTTTCTCAACCTGGGAACTCATCACCAACCAATCCTAGCAATTGAAACTTCCATATAGTATAATATAATACATAGGCACCATATGAAGTGGTAAATAAAGTTGGAAGAATTTGCTGTATAAAAAGTGTGAAACGGGAATACTATTTCGTGATTGAACATAAAACTACAAACATTTTACAAGGGCTGGGCTACGACTGCTGTATTTGCTCAATTGTAGGTTGCACATAGAATTAAAGTTAAAAGGCAGCAAGCATGCAAAACTTTTCAACCCCTGAACTGTGAAATTGGTTTTCCCTGTGTATTAATTTAAGAGAAAATAACCTTTATTTACACCTCAGTCATTACTTTACCATTTTTGCAAGTATCTCAGTAAAAGTTTTTGTATCATCACTGTAATTAATCAAATCATTCAATTCACCCTACAAAACTATCTGAACCTGAAATAACCGGATGTTCTAGACAGATAAACAATCCTTGCGCGACGCCACGATGCACACATGAAGCAACAGGCTGCTATTCGCCTTAGGGTAGCCTCGAAAAATCAATAATTTACCACCAACATAACAGAACAAAAATCGCTAGAACGAAGACCTCTTTTTTGCTAACTCAAATGAATGTTGCCAGTGATAATATGCGTATATATGGCATACACAAACACACAAAGTGGGGCGTGTTGCGGCGCATATATTTACCGCATGCACAGTACGGACACTTTTACCATTTTAAGACAAATTTCAGGATATCTACCCATACCCACAATCCCACATATATTACAATAGTGCAACCTGCAATTGAGTAAATCAATATCACACAGAAATTTAGATATCAACACATTGAAATGTTTTATTATTTGTGTGATTTTTTTTAAAATGCATATAGCCTAGGCTATTATAAACCTATCCTTGTTGCATTTAAACATGATTAGAAGTGAAACATGAAGAATAATTGGGTTGCATGTTATGAGATAAGTTGACAACACTTGCAAAATGAGAGGTATTATTGGTAAAAATAGGAAAAACAAATTGATATATTAAAGGATTTAATGTAACATGGCTGCACAGCTGTATTTAAATTGTTATGTTTAGAATTACAAATATATGGTGAATAGGATACAAATCTTACTTCCAGATAGAAGGTAGAGGCCATTCGGATCCACAGCCAAGCTTGTAACCGAGTCTAGATGCGCAACCATCGAATGCACTAGCTTCCCAGTGTTGTTGTCGAAGAAGCGAATATGTCGATCTTCGTGCGCAGTCATGGTGAGGGGAAGAGTTGGATGAGCAACGACACAGTTGATTTGACGGCTAATCAAGTTGTTGTCGGCCTCCTGACACAAAAATTAAAATTAATAAATTGTTGTATAAATATATAAATATATTAAATAAACAATTGTTTAAATAAAATAAAAATAAATAAATAATAAATAAATAAAAATAATGAAAAAAATAATGAAAAGCGATGGAATCATGGGTCGAAATTAACACTCGCCCGAGGCTAGTGAAACTTTACTCGGGCTAGTAAAATCTCATTTCACTAGCCCGACAGGAGAGTAATTTTTCCAGGGTTCCCGATGGCGCACACCCACACGTAACACCCAGCAAATATTGTGACTTAAAACATTCACGTATGATTGTTTTACATCACTATAAGTATAACCTATTTGATTGCGGGCTAGTAAAGATGCTCTCGGGCTAGAGGACTATTGTTGCCATAAGCCTGAAGGGCTAGTGGCAAAAATAGTTAATTTCAACCTCTGGATGGAATAAATTAGGGATGCTAAACATTAAAAAAGTTATCAACTAGGAAGCTTCGCAAACGCTTTTTTTAGTCGCGTTGATGGATGAGCTTTTTAATTAAAAAATGTTAATATTAATTTAAAATAATAAAAACATATTAACACGGCCCATACAAAGCAATCATTAGGTCTGTTGGATCTTTGATTGTTTGTAACAAGGCTGTGAGTAAGGTATAAAATCTCCTGTGAAGTTTTCATACAAGGCTGTGAGAAAGATGTAAAATCTATATTTTCGTGCTATTTGGGCGGATTCTGACCAAACGGGTGGGGCTACAACTTTCATGTTTCACATAAACATTAAGGTAAGGGTAATGTATTGACTTTTGAAAGAAAAAGTTGAAAAAGTTAGCCAGAATCTATAGAAATAAAGGTTTTTAACACCTCAAAAAACTCAAATTAAAACCTTTATTTCTATAGATTCTGGCTAACTTTTTCAACTTTTTCTTTCAAACGTCAATACATCACCATTACCTTAATGTGCATGTGAAATATGAACGTTGTAGCCCAACCCGTTTGGTCAGAATCGGCCCAAATGTCACGAAAATATCGCACTAAAAATCGAAAAAAATTGTAAAAGTACGATATTCATGAGAAATATTTCTTCGATTGTACCCAAAAACGTAGCAAGTCTAAGTTCAGAGATTTCGAAGGTCCCCTCAAATTTTCATCAAGATCGCATATGCCGTTTGCCCGGTAGAGAGCGAACAAACAGACAGAAATGCAAAAAAAAAAAAAAAACAAACAAACAAAAAAACACCCGAGCTAAATTTTTTGGGGGGTCGGTGAAATTGAAGTCTTCGCTTCGCTCATCCAATAATTTAAAAAAGGTGACTGCATTAAAGATCCAGCGGAGAGGGGAGGAATAATATTAGATTTCAAAATAAGACAGTACGATTATCGCAATATGACGTCGCAATCGTATCGTATGGATATATATCATATATTATAGAAATAAGACTATCATCGTGCTGGGTACATTTTGGTATGGCGATGTGAGTGTGTAAGCCTCTTCTAAAAAACACTGCCCGTATGATATTCAAGCCAACACGTATGTTGAAATATTTAACTTCCTGAAATTGGGGGTCGTCTTAAATTTGAGGATATGATTTTTCAGTTAAATTTCCTGAAAATAGGGGGTCGTCTTAAATTCGAGGTTGTCATTGTTTCGGGTAAATACAGTACTGTATTTACACGAAGGTCATTTTCTTAAATATAACGAGTAGGATGTAAATAGTACCACATTGACAAATTGCTTTGTAAAATGGCCGAACCTTGCTTTTGTAACTTGATATTTGTAAGTATACCTGTGGCCTATATTCACAAAAATACTGTAGGCCTACATGGCACGAAAAAACGCATAACGTTTGAACACAATGTCTTGGCCACTCAGGAGAAAGTAAGATGGTCTTCTTGTCGTAAATCAAATTTCTTTTTTTAAGTTAATCCAATGATAAATATAGAAATAAAGCTCCTCTGTAGGGCAAGTTTACTAGAGTACATGGCAACCTGCCAGATCATGTCCAAGAAACTTACCTGGTTTGTTTCTAAGCGAACCAGAGGCTTAGCAGACTCCAAGTCATATATTATGCATGCTCCTGAATTGTATGCTGCCACCATTCTGTTTGGTTCATCCCGAACAAAATCAACTGAGGTTGGCCACCCGTCTTGTTCTGATGCGTAGCTCGAGAGGTAGGAATTTTTTTCCGAGGGTGACCAGAGTTTGACGGTGCCATCCGAAGAGCAGGAGAGCAAGTCAACTCGCTGACTTTGTGAATGTAAGCTTAAACCCCAAACTGCATCGGTGTGTCCTTCTAAACTACCCGTCAGAACACTTGGATCTGAAAATTATGAATTACACCCATGGATTACTATGTATGTTTGTGTACAAATTCAAAATGTTTAAAATATTGCCTTGTATTTCCTCTATGAAATGTAGGCGTTGTAACATAACCAATTTTTAGGCCTACTTTAAATAATTATTCAATAACAAATTTATAAGTAAACATTTATTAAACTCTTCAATGTTCAGTCAAACAATCAATATTAACCAACAACAACAACGACAGTGAATTCTTTAGTGTCAAAACATTTACGTGTCAAAAACCACTTCAAATAATCCCGCGCAGTGTTTAAACAAATATCGATCACCGACCTCAAGCAGTGCGCTACTTTTACCGACTGGGATATCGACAGCTGCATCGATTTCCAGACCATGCTTCAGACAAGTGCTGCACACAAGCATAAAAAATGTGAACTATTACACCTCTGCCAAAACAACGAACTTTATTTCACGTACATTACCAACTGTCACAAACGTTGTCGTACTGCGACATGATTTACCAAATAGAACCCTAAGTACTTCTAACTGCGCCATCAATGTTCCAGAACGTTCTATATGACATCATCATGAAAAATCCTTCTGGAACATTCACTAACAGACGCCATCAGAACCTATCCAGCCATAGACGAGCACAGATGTGTTGAACGAGGGAAGGAGGGACGCCATACGAGGAGAACCAAGCGGCCGACAATTATTTAATTAACACGTACAATTACATTCTAAGTAGGGATGTGTGGGTAGTGGTTTTGAACTCGGGTCGGGCTCGGGTCGGGTAATTGAAAGTACCCTCGGGCTCGGGTAATTGAAGTACCCTCGGGTCGGGCTCGGGTAGTGAAATTTTTTTTATTTGTGAATTCATTAAAAAAAAAAAATCCTACAAAACAGTTTTGCATTGGTTGCAGGTAGCCACTCTGGGCTGTATTGACACAAAGAACATCCAAATCGGCGTCTTATGAACTTTTGCTTGAGTATGCCTAGGCCTAGGTCTAGTACAGTGAAACCCCGCTATTATCGTTTTTCCTGCATCAATCGTTCGTTATTCTCGGAAATAATATCGTAACGATCGTTTTCTAATATTTCCGATACGAAAACCCCAAGAAAAACCGATGCGATCGCGTATTTTTCTCTTCCGGCCGACGAAATCATCATCATGCGTTTGTACCAGCCATGCATCTGACGAAATCGCGCGTTTGCACCAGCCTTTCGGTCTGACTCCGCCCAACGCTTCTGCTGCGCGCAACGATGCGCACTAGATCGAACTTCTAGATGAATTGCAACTTTGTTCTAGGCCTGCCGCCTAGGCATTCGACGATGTTTATTAGCGTTGTTTCTTTTTCACCATTCGCCTACGTACGTAGTATTCACTTGCTTTATGCCGTTATTAGCGTTGAATAACCAGAAGACGAGTAATGACGGTCAGTAGGGCCTATTACTTTAGCGGGGACAGCGCCGGAAGAGCCAAGGACACAGCATCATAGCATAGCCGCGCCCACGTCGTAGCGATTGGTCCGCTCCGACGTCAGCTGTTGGTTTGGCGTCTGAGCGGGAGGTTTAAAAGGAGCAGATTGGCGTGTTTCTTTATTACTTCTACCCGACCCAACTTTTTCGGGTAGGAATTGACGGCCCGACCCGAGGTCGGGTAATTTTACCTACCCGAAAATTACCCGTTTTTCGGGTACCCGCACATCCCTAATTCTAAGGAACATTTTTGATTGAGGCAAGGACTTGGACTCGCGGGCGTGATTCTCACCTGGACGTTGTAACACAGTCTTGGACATCTACCTGGATTCGGCCTAGGCTAGGCCTAACCCTACTACAAACAAACTTCGACAAAAACAAAGCACGTAAGCCCAAGGGCAGAATATTGGTACGTAATAACGTTTTAATTGAACTTTTAATACACTCACGAAGGCCTAAGGGCTATTGAACATTAGCCTATCAACTGAACTTTTGAGGTAAAACAAGGCTCTCATGCCTGATAAAAACATTTTGAACTGAGCTTAAAACGAGGCTTTAATCTCATTTTTATAGGCCTAAAGGACCTAATATTTGTAACCTATAACTTGTAACCTGTATTTCATTGTATAACTTGTAACCTATATTCCATTGCATAACTTGTAGGCCTAATTTCACAGATCACTAAAAGTGACATTTGATTTCCTTGTAGGCTAAGCCTACCAATCACTTGTAACAATTTGTCTGATTTTTGGGACACAATTAAATTGTCAACTTAATATTTCATCTCTCATTTATAGGCTATTATTCCTGCTTGATCACTCAATATATCCCTTTGTATCAACCTTTTAACAGCTAGTTAGGTCTATTGAACCCAGACCTCCCAAGCTTGTGCTCTACCGACTGCAGCCGCGGCAACCTGTAAGTCTTTTTAATTGTATTTTTGTATTTTGTATTTGTAATAAGCTTGATAAATTACAGCGTAAGGACATGCAATTTAGCTTCAGAGTTTTGACACTTGTACCCAATTTCGAACAATAGAGCTCATTGCTAGGGGAGCGGCACATACTAATGGTGTTATCTAATTTAAAATATCGGTGTAGGCCCAATAGGCCCAGGCTTTCAGTGATGTTTTATTTTGGATTTTTTACAGTTGACATGAGGTTAAGAAAAAATAAGTCAGTTTTGCACTAGAATTGAGTACCGGTACATATTTGATTCATACAAAGGCTTATCCAAGAGTAGGCATTTACTCCTAAGATTTGCTAGGCCCCAGCCTGCCTAAAAAAATGGAAGACAATGTCTAGCCTAGGCCTACATTACACAAAGTGTACTAGGAAGCTTCGCAAACGATTTTTTTAGTCGCGTTGATGGATGAGTTTTTTTTTTAGTTTTTAGTTTGCGTGGGATATCTTTACTTTTGCAAGTGCTTCGCTTTGCTGCCTACGCATTGTAGGTGATTGTTGTCAAGTTTCTATTATTACTTGTCAATTGTTATTATTTACCGTAAAAAACTTATATTAATAGCTTTGTTTCTATGATTTCTGGCTAACTTTTTCAACTTTTTCTTTCAAAAGGTACTACATCACCATAACCTTAATGTCCATGTATAATATGAACATTGTAGCCCCACCCGTTTGGTCAGAATCGGCCCAAATGGCACGAAAATATCGCACACAAAATCAAAAAACTCATATTAAAAGCTTTATTTCTATGGATTCTGGCTAACTTTTTCAACTTTTTCTTCCAAAAGGTACTATATCACCATAACCTTAATGTCCATGTATAATTTGAACGTTGTATCCCCACCCGTTTGGTCAGAATTGGCCCAAATGGCACGAAAATATCGCACAAAAAATAAAAAAAAATCGTTAAAGTACGATATTCATGAGAAACATTTCTTCGATTGTACCCAAAAACAATACACCTCTTAGTTCAGAGATTTCGAAGGTCCCTTCCAATTTTCATCAAGATCGGATATGCCGTTTGTCTGGTAGAGAGTTAACAAACAGACAAAAAAACAAACAAACAAACAAAAAAAAAAAAAAAAACACCCGAGCTAAATTGTTTGGGGGTCAGTGAAATTGAAGTCTTCGCTTCGCTCATCCAATGATGGGAAGAAACTTAACTTACGCTAGGCCCGAGTTCAATTTCAATTGATTTAATGGAGGTTATGTTTCTTATATCTCTTGGAAGAGACAACACAAGAGAAACACACCTCAAAGTAGCTATGCTTGGAGCCACGGAGGTTATATTAATTGGTGTGTCTAGTCCTATACATTAATTGCAGGTCTAGATGTACGTACGATTAACCTTGCGGAAGACAAGTATTCTCCTCGTTATTTCATATTATAAAATCTGTATATTCTTACAATTTTTAGAAGTCAACAACATTCTTTTTATGTGTTCAGTCACTTTCTGATCAAATCCGAACACTATTAAAACATGAATTTGAATAGTGAAAACATGTCGCTATCTTGGGTCAAAAATAAAACAAAGCCGTCGGTAAAAAAGAAGCCTATTTTAATTTAACAAATGTTTTACATGAATTGAAGCCAAAAGTTTGAATTTTCACTTTTAATGACATCAAAAGAACTGCATATTGTTGTAGGCCTAATATTAAGAAATGTGTTGTTCTATGGAGCAATTAATTATTGGGGTATTGGGGGTTTTTCCCATAATTTGCAATATATATATGGTGAATTAAAAAACAAGTTATTTTAATTTAATTTTTTTTAAATTAATTAAATTTAATAAAAATTACCAAAACCCTAGTCCGTTTGTACATCTCGGGGGCCCGTATGACAAATTGTCTGCAAAAATGAGTTATTAGACAAATCTTGTGACACTACCATACATACCATAAGATTTAATATTGTTAGTAACATACCGAATGAATCGTAAGGGTCTACAATGACGTTTGGTAGTTTCCAGCAGTGGATGGCACCATCGAGGCCACCACTATAGCACTGACTTCCTGATGCACCCATTGACAAACACAAGACGGCTCCAGTATGGCATCTGAATGTATACAATGGCTCTACATCCAATGAGGCAGATTTCTTTGCTGGGACCTGAAATTAAAGAATGCATTTCTGATATTAGCTTCAAAACCATGTTTGGGGAAACCGTAATCTTCTCGCTTCCCAGGAAACCATTGTTTTGTCTTTCATTGAACCACAGCTTATTATATCTTCACATTTAAAAGGGAATGGGACACATTTGGCAATAGCTATTCGCTCGGCCAAGATGCATCCGACTTACATGAAACTTTGCAAAGTTGTCAATAAAATAAAGTATACATGGACAGCCCTGCGGTCATAAGATTTTCAAAATTTTATCTTAATCAGCCAGAAAAAAATCACGAATATGGTCAATTTTGGAGCTTTTAACAAAATCAAAATTCGAGAAAACAAATTTATTTTTTATATATTATTTTAAAACAAAATTTGGAAACGTGTTACTGCAGAGCCCTGTATTTCCACATTCGTGACATATGTTCAAAATTTCAAACACCTGTGGTGTCAGTCGGCCGAGCGAACATCAATTTGCCTAGAACACAATGTCCTATACTATCTTAAACACTTGTACAACAGTTGAGGCTGTTTATGGCCAATGGCGCATCTTGCAGAGCACTTTCCACTCGCTAGAACTTTGTGGCAATAGCTTCACTAATAACACTAATTTTGCGTCACCTATTAAATGCGCTTTCTTCTTCTGTACAGTATTCGCCTGATCAGAGCGCTGGCCTGTCACTACGGGGGCCAGGCCGCCAGAGCGAGACTCTTATAGACACAATAATTACAAACACAAACCTAGTACCTTATCTCGAGTTCTCTGGTCAGTACATGGAGAACTGGATTACTGTATTTATGCGAGAATAGACCTCGGGTATATTTAAAATTATCAAGTTCAAAAAGTGGGGTGTGGCCATTACGTGAAGCCATTAGTCAATAGTATTTACATCCTACTCTTTAAAAATTGAGTGGTCAAAATAAGAGTGCGGCCTATTCTAGGCAGCAACCGTCAACTATCCTGCCGACAAAGACATTCCATGCCAAGTCTAAGAGTTTGCTTGTCTCGCCCATGGCTCAGAATTTCAACTACCACAACTAGCTTTCCCCCAGCCAACACGGCTTTAAAAAAAATTCAACCACCACGGCACTCTCCAGCTTTCTTTCCCCCTCTACTCTGCTCTGGATAAAGGGGAGCATGCCATGGGAATGTTCTACGATCTAAGCATAGCCTTCGACACCATCGACCACAGTATTCTTCTCGACAAACTGTCAACCTTAGGAATCAGAGGAACGGCACACAAGTGGTGGGCTTTTTACTTGACTGGTCGCACCCAGGCTGTTGAAATCCAGTTTACGACGAAACTTTCCACCCATAATTATCTTTCCAAACCCAAAACACTTGTTGCCGGGGTTCCACGGGGCTCAATATTGGTCCCCTTGCCTTTGCACTATTCACTAGTGTTATCGTTCCCTGATAGACACACCTATCTCAGGCACTGGAGTGTTGTCATAGGCAACACTTCGACAACAAAGGACGCTCGAAGATGCCAACATGGCTGGTACTAACCGTTGTACTCTACTAATTTAATCTTTACTCCAATCGTATTCACGTTAGCTGTATGTAAGTTATCGTGTTGATTTACTTGTTTAAATATATTTCTATTTTGAACTATCATGTGTTGTAACTCGTACGTTATTATCCTGACCACGACAACTGCATCAACACCGAGGCCAAAACCGTGGCTATTGTCGAATCCTTGCCCAACCAAACTCATCACCGGAGTAAGGAAAGGTACGAGATTACACTAATGACTTGCCCAAACTTCCTAGACGAGGACACACTTACTCAGTGTGCGGATGCTGGAGTCAACTCCTAACCTGTCCGAAAACCTCAACTGCTGCCATGTGACCATGTCTCCACTAATAAACAATCAAGCTTCCTAAATGTCAGTATACTGCTATAGCAACCTCTTAACCATATCTCTAGCTAAGACTACATACCTTTCCTTCCACTCCCCCTCAACCCCCAAATGTAGCCCCCTAATCTGGCTAGATGGTGAAAGCATCATTTGAACCAATTCTACTAAATTGCTAGGATTAAAACATCTCTGAAACTTTAGATTGGTCTATCCACATTAACCAGGTGGCCTTTAAAATTCAAAGTGGTTGTTTCATTATCAGGAAGCTCAAAAAGCTAGTTCATCCCCAAGTACTTAAAATGGTTTTACTTTGTTCATGTTCACTCCCTCATATCATATGGCCTACTTTTCTGGAGTGCATCCCCCCAAGCGACCAGAATATTCATCCTCCAAAAGAGTCATTTGCATCATGGCTGATGTATCCAGCAGGCACACTTGTAGAGAGCTTTTCAAGGAATACCTGCTCTGGCCTGCTCCCGTATTAGCTGTCGCGACATTTGTTTGTTCCTATAAGTTCCTACCACAACCTTTTCCCACTAAACACCTATGTCCACTCCCGTTTTACAAGAGCAAATCTCAAAATTCACATTCCCAACCATAAACTAACCCTTTTCTCAACCACAATATCTAGCTTTAACTCTCTATAACAAGCTACCAAACAACACACAAACCTCTCCCTCCATTTCAGCTTTTAAGTCTAACATGAAGTCATTTCTTACATCTAAAAGTTTCTACTTGCCCCACGAATACCTCTCTGCCTAAATGTAATGTAATGTATACATATTTAAATTAATCCATTTATCATGTTAAACCTCACAAATTATTTCATCTATGTTATGCAACATTGCATTATGTTTATTTTCTACATTTATTTTACTTCTACTAGTAGTACTATATTTCTTATACTTCTTAATGCTTTTTAATTTTTATGTTACCTGTCTATTCACCTTCTTCTTCGGGAGTTATACATGTACCATGTGCACGTCAAGTTAAATAAAGTTATTGTATTGTATGTGACACTGAATTACACTGGATGAATTCTACACTGACCAGTGTTAAGCAAAAAATAACTTTCATTGTGCCTAGCCCTACATCCTACACAAATATTATGTACAACGCAAAATATTGTAACTTAAACTGGGAACATGAATAAACATGTTTCAGTGGGGGAAAGGTACAGAAGGACGACAGCTTACCTTGAAAAACGTTAGGTAGGTCGCACAGACACAAATAGATGAGTAGACAAAGTTGCTGATACGTTTCGACCAAACTAGTGGTCTTTATCACTCAGCGTGAGTAGAGATACTAAAAGTAGTTCTAAAGCTAGCATGGTATGTACAATGAAGGCGCTGTCGGTGGGTGGTGGCAGGTGGAACTAGGTCTAGGGGAGGCAGAGCTGGGCGGGCTGCTACCTGTTGTTCAGGTTAGGAGGCTCGCGAGATCTGGTGATGTGTTGGTGAGATAGCTCCCAGTTTCTTAGCTCCAACTGCCTGCAGTCATCGGGAAGCGCCTTGATGATTCTCGTTGTGAAACAGTCTTTGAAAGGGAGGCTGTGTTCAACAGCATGCTGGGCCACAGGTTTGTCTGGATCCATCTGTTTGACACTTTGACGGTGCCTGTCATACGGGTTCTCAGTTCATTAGTGGTAAGGCCTACATACTCTGCGGACACTGCGTGCACTGAGCTGGTGACACGTGGAGGTGAGACAGCTTTGTGTGATGGGGGCGGGTTCAGATAGTTGGAGGTGAGACAGTGTGTGGTTTGGGACGATGGGGTAGAAACCCCGAAAAATGGGTTTTTTTAAAATTTCCAAAGTTCCTAAAAAATTATTCCCATTTTGAAAAGCAAGTTTTTCAAAATTTCCTTTTATATAAAATTTTTTAATTTTTTTTTTTTTTAATTTTTAGAATTAACCCTTTTTTTTGGGGGGTTTAAAAAAAATTTTGAAAAAAACCCAAAAAAAACCCCCTTTTAAAAAAATTACTTTTTTAAAAAAATTTTTTTGGACAAAAAAAAAAAAAGGGGGAAAAAAAAAAGGAACCGAAAAATTTTTGGGGGGCCAAAACCCCCCCAAAAATTTAAATTTTAAAACAAAAAAAAAACTCGCCCAGGGAAAAAACATTTTTGGGGGAAAGGACAAACAATTAAACCTTAAAAACTTAGGATGCCCCAAACAAATGTTTTTTGGGTCGTTTCAAAACCCTTGTTTTTTCACCAGGGGGAAGGTCTAAAGTACAAAAGTTTTGGTTGAAAAAAAGGGGGTGGGGGGTCAGGTGGAAATCGGGGGGAGGAACGGGGGGTTATTTTTTCGGAACCCCAATCGGGGGATTTTTTGGGGAATGCTTTTCTTCCCAACTCCCCAATGGGAAGCGCCTTTTTTTTCGGGAAAACCCCCTTAAAAGGGGAGGCTTTCAAACCCCCAAATTTTTTGGGTCCATCCCCCCTTTAGGGGTTTCAAAACGGGTTTTTTCAATTAAGGCCTCTTTCCCGGGGGGTCATTGGCAAAAAGGGGAGGTAACTTTTTTGGGGAAGAGGGGGTTTTCCCCCCCTTTTTTAAAATTCGGTAGGTGGATGCTAGGGCCTTTTTTAAGGGGGGGGAATAGGAGGACCTTGGACGGGGGAGGACCCCTTTTAAAAAACCCTTTGTTATTTAAGAAGACCGTTTTTTTGCCTAATCAGGGGCAGCTTAAGAGGGGTCCAAAAATCCCAACCTGTCCCCGGGTCCCCCCCGGGGGGGGGGAAATTGGGTTTTGGGGGTTTTGGGGCCCAAAAAACCCGTTCACCAGTCCGTTCTTAGGAAAAGCGGGTTTTGTCCAATTATGGACTTCCGGGGTGGGAATCTTCCCCCAAAACGAAAAAGGAGTTTTTAGGGGGACATTGCTTTTAAAATTTGGGTTTTTGGGGGTTTAAAGTCCCTTTGGGCTTTTTCCTTTAAAAGGGGGGAGCCAGAAAAGAATGGAAAAGAAAGGTCCACAAGTTAACGAAAAGGGGATTGGGACAGCTCTGGGTGTGCACCGGGGAAAATTAAAAAGGGCGTCAGCTAAAAAAGAGGGGAAAAGTCTGGGAAGAAAACCGTCTCAAGTTTTCCCCAAAAGGGGAATTAATACGAGGGGCCGGGGGCCCCCCCTTTTTTTAAGAGGGTTTATCGGGGTGAAGGGAAAAAACTAAAACGGGGGAAGTTGATAGGAACTGGGGCGGGTTTGGTGTTCCGGGGCCTTTAAAAACGTTCCGTTTCCCCCCTTTTTTTGTTTTTTTAAAACGGACGTCTCACACTGCCCACGTCTCACAGCTAAAGCAATGGAAAGGTCACTCCGAAACCTCTGACGATGATTCGGACAATGAAATCGAGGACGATTAATTTACAGGATGGCCGAGTGTTATCGTTTCCTGATAGACACACCTATCTCAGGCACTGGAGTGTTGTCATAGGCAACACTTCGACAACAAAGGACGACTCGAAGATGCCAACATAGCTGGTACTAACCGTTGTACTCTAGTAATTTAATCTTTACTCCAATCGTATTCACGTTAGCTGTATGTAAGTTATCGTGTTGATTTACTTGTTTAATATATTTCTATTTTGAACTATCATGTGTTGTAACTCGTACGTTATTTATCCTGACCACCGACAACTGCATCAACACCGAGGCCAAACCGTGGCTATTGCTCGAATCCTTGCCCAACCAAACTCATCACCGGAGTAAGGAAAGGTACAAGATTACACTAATGACTTGCCCAACTTCCTAGACGAGGACACACTTACTCAGTATGCGGATGACTGGAGTCAACTCCTAACCTGTCCAAAAAGCTTAACTGTTGCCATGTCCCCACTAGTAAACAATCAAGCTTCCCAAATGTCTGTATACTGCCATAGCAACCTCTTAACCATATCACTAGCAAAGACTACCTACCTCTCCTTCCACTCCCCCCTCAACACCCCCAAATGTAGCCCCCTAATCTGGCTAGATGGTGAAAGCATCATTTGAACCAATTCTACTAAATTGCTAGGATCAAACATCTCTGAAACTTTAGATTGGTCTATCCACATTAACCAGGTGGCCTTTAAAATTCAAAGTGGTTGTTTCATTATCAGGAAGCTCAAAAAGCTAGTTCATCCCCAAGTACTTAAAATGGTTTACTTTGTTCATGTTCACTCCCTCATATCATATGGCCTACTTTTCTGGAGTGCATCCCCCCAAGCGACCAGAATATTCATCCTCCAAAAGAGTCATTTGCATCATGGCTGATGTTACCAGCAGGCACACTTGTAGAGAGCTTTTCAAGGAATACCTGCTCTGGCCTGCTCCCGTATTAGCTGTCGCGACATTTGTTTGTTCCTATAAGTTCCTACCACAACCTTTTCCCACTAAACACCTATGTCCACTCCCGTTTTACAAGAGCAAATCTCAAAATTCACATTCCCAACCATAAACTAACCCTTTTCTCAACCACAATATCTAGCTTTAACTCTCTATAACAAGCTACCAAACAACACACAAACCTCTCCCTCCATTTCAGCTTTTAAGTCTAACATGAAGTCATTTCTTACATCTAAAAGTTTCTACTTGCCCCATGAATACCTCTCTGCCTAAATGTAATGTAATGTATACATATTTAAATTAATCCATTTATCATGTTAAACCTTACAAATTAGTTCATCTATGTTATGCAACATTGCATTATGTTTATTTTCTACATTAATTTTACTTCTACTAGTAGTACTATATTTCTTATACTTCTTAATACTTTTTAATTTTTATGTTACCTGTCTATTCACCTTCTTCTTCGGGAGTTATACATGTACCATGTGCACGTCAAGTTAAATAAAGTTATTGTATTATTATTGTATTGTATGTGACACTGAATTACACTGGATGAATTCTACACTGACCAGTGTTAAGCGAAAAATAACTTTCATTGTGCCTACATCCTACACAAATATTATGTACAACGCAAAATATTGTAAAATAGAGAAGACCTTTTGAAAGCATTCATGGGAATCATGGTCCTTGCATTGAATTAGGCCTACAAGCATATTAGCTATGGATTGTGCATTGTTTAGTCCAGGCTGTCATATCAAAATTACATACAGATAGTAGCCTAACAGTAGGTTAAGTCTGTTATGTTCATATGGTATAGGATAGGCCTACTACATGGAAGAGGTCTAACAACATACCGTCTTTTGTAGATTCCAAAGTTTGAGAGTATTATCTTCACTGGCAGTTATTAGCACAGAGTCAACGGGATGAAACGCCAGAGCACGTACACCATCAAAGTGACTACGGAGAGTGTACTTGGCATTCCAGGTCTTACGGTATGATTCTTTAGTGGTGGCAATCTGAAAATAACAATTAAATGTTAACATTAAGCAGAATGTCAGTCTTATACCAAGCCCCAACCCTACCCTACCCACTTAGGCCTAACAAGCTATACATATGATTGGAAAAGTTAGTTACCAGTTGTTATTAGAGATAACTATTTGTGTAAGCAACGTAATTTGTAAGTAACTTGTATATTTAGCATTTTTCGAAATGTAAAACAGTCTTATTACGGTATTTTTAAAACATTCAATAATTGTAGGTAGGTACTAAGTCTAGATGGGACCGAATATGGAATGAGGATATTCGAGATCAAGTAGGCGTAAGGAATTTAGTGGAGCGAATTGGAGAGAGAAGATTAAAGTGGTTCGGACATGTCAAGAGGATGGAAAGAGCGAGATTGCCAAGAAGGATGATGGAGGAGACCAAGGAGCACACCACGACAACGATGGCAGATAGTGTGAGAAAAGATGTGGAACAGCGAGGAGGAGACTGGAATGTGGTGGAAAGAGAAGAGTGGTGGCAGGACAGAAGAAGATGGAGGGGCCTGTCTTCAATGCCGACCCAACGCAGAGTTGGACCTTGCATTGAATTTTTAGAGTTCTCGTAATGAACCAAATTCAATAGCCAAGCAATTTTTTTTTATGATTTTGAGTTTAAAATTTTTACTTTTTACCACGAAAATGGTTGGCTTGGCGCTCGTCAACAGGCGAAATGATCTTACTTCTTTTCAATGCGAAATTAGGGAGAAAGAATGAAAAGCTTGGCTCAACTTCTGTATCTCACAGCATTCACAGCCAAAGACTTTCGAATGAGAGCTTGGCTGCCGTACTTTACAAATTTTTGTATTTGTGGGGGATCCCAGTTTACCCACACCACCTCATTGCGAGTGGATATTACGCTTTGCGAGCGTACTGCTCGTGGATTTGTTGAGGGTTGATGGCAGCCCTGCGATAGAGTATGGTCTACCAAAGAGAATAAGGTAGGTTGCCTGCTTGTACCCAAAAATACGAGATGTTTCGTTTTTTGAATAGTGAAGAAGAATACTAGGCCTACTTAGTTTAGTTATTTATAGTGATGTTCAACGATATTTTTTTCAGTATCAATATCAGCACAATTTTGCTGATGTCGTATCGCGATATCGTAATTTCAAAAGTGCTAATATCGATATTGCGATATCAAATTTTTTCAACCGCAAAAATTACGATTTTTCATACGCAATCGTAAATGCTAGTCTTGAGTGTTTGATATTGATAATGATGGGATATAAGTTAAGTCATCAAGATTTTTAAGTGAATCTACTTGAAACATGTTTTTTATGGACCAATTGCCTTTTACCAAACCTAGATGTAGGCCCATTCAGAGGTGTCATTAAATATGACATGTAGGGTTCCAAAATCAATATTTTCAAAGGAAATTTAATCACCTTTACAATGAGACCAATCCCAACTCAATAGCTCTGCTATTACCAATAAATTAAAGTAACACGCGCTAAGGTCGCCGAAGAGTCAAATTTTGACCCCCCCATGCATCCTTAACCAACCACCCCAAAAATAAAAAAAATCACAGTTGCTACTTACTTTGGTATGAATGACTACCAAATTTCATGAAAATTGAAGGTCACAAAAATAAAATATTTAATTTTGGTTGATTTCATATGGAATGACCCAAAAGTTATTTTTAGCCCACTATTCTAGTTGCACAACTCTATCCCCCCATGCCACCAACTACGCATCGCTAGCTCGCTTGTCGCTGCTTCGTTTTGTTTATGTTATGAGATAAGATAACGAGACCACAAGTGCAATCTCATTCATTTTATCAGCAAAGCAGCCGGCCGCTCGAGTTACACTGCAATGTCCAGGAGCTAGCGCGACAGGGAAAGGTCAAGGATCAAAGCACCAGATACGCGCAACTCAACAGAAGTCACCAATCCAACACTATTAGTGGCGTCCAAGTCCTACTTCAAACAAACCGACAATATCTGAAACAGCAACCCATTTTTCGAAGGAATCGACTCCTTGAAAATGGAGTCGACTCCAATAGGAGTCGGGCAGAAGTCAAGTACCCGATGTCATCACTAGTACCAACCTACACTTGTTGCATAGTTAGGAATTCTTGCGTTTGCTACTTTGAGCGAACAAAATTATTAGAGATGCTTAATCATATTTTTTCAGTTTCAATATTAGCGCCATTTTTCTGATATTGTATCGTGATATCGTTCTAAAAAAATTATAGCAATATCACAATACCGAATTTTTTCCAGACCTGACAATTGTTCAATTTCATCATCAGGAGAATCACAAGAGGTTTAAATTTGGCTTGTGACGACAAATGGGATTTTTTTCAATTGTGGAATGCCCATTTTATTTCCGGTAATCTGTTAGAAGTAGAACCATATTCTCTCATGATCTGCCTTTTAGCATTATTTATTTTCAACATGCTCATCAGTTTGTTAGTAATAGGTAATAAAATAAAAATGAGGAAATAAGATAGACGTTAAATAAATAAATAAAATAAGAAATCATTATGTATTGCAATAATTACTAATTAGAGTATTTTTTTTTCTTTTTCCGGTAATCTGTTAGAAGTAGAATAGAACCATCTCCTTCATCACTCTCATGATCTGCCTTTCAGAATTATTATCAACACACTTTTTAACATTAATACAATTGGAGTAATGTAAATACATACATCGTATGCTGCTTCTGCCTCGTTGTTGACGGTCAGTTGCGCCAGCTCTCCGAGACCCAGTGTCGAGTCAAGAACCTCGTCGTCTCCTAGCCCTCCACCCATTGGCCTCCTGTGACCGCCAGGTGGGAAAATTGATGCCTGTGCCCCCTGTCAAACAAGACATTCATGATAGACACCGCATGACACAATTCATTACTGCTCCAGCCCGGGTTTGGCCCGTTACACTGAGAAGCTCATGGCATTCACTTGGTGTTGTTCCATAATAAGGCCAATAATTAAGCGAGCGAAGCGAGCGTTTCCATTTGACTCTGCCGGAAAAAATAGTCACTGGTTTTGTTTTGTTTTTTTGTTTGTATGTCTCGCCACAACGTTCGAACGGAGGCTCGGATCGAGTTGAAATTTGGACCATCCGCAAGCTTCGTTCTCGATTGAATGCCATTAGTTTTGTGGCAAAATCGTTCAAAAAGTTAAAAAGTTACATTAAAGTTAATCAAAAGTTTTTTTTTCAAACTTAACGGCGACAAAATCTGAGGTGGCCAAATCATTTAGAATGTCCGTCCGGTCACAAATATGTTAATTTTATTTTGATCTGATAAGTAGTGAAGATGGAAATTACATTATAACAAAGTACCGTTACCATGGCAACGGAAAGTATAAGCACGAAGCTAGAGCCCTTTTGGCTCATGATAGCGGTCGAACGGAGGTTCGGATCGAGTTGAAATTTGGACCATCCGCAAGCTTCGATCTGGATTGAATGCCATTAGTTTTGTGGCAAAATCGTTCAAAAAGTTATAAAGTTACATTAAAGTTAATCGAAAGTTTTTTTTTCAAACCAAACGGCGACAAAATCTGAGGTGGCCAAATCATTTAGAATGTCCGTCCGGTCACGAATATGCTAACTTTATTTTGATCCGATAATTAGTGTAGATGGAAATTACATTTTAACAAAAGTAACATTACCACGGCAACGAAAAGTCGCACGAAGCTGAAGCTGTTTTGGCTCATGATAGCGGTTGCACGAAGATTCAGATCAGGTTGAAATTTGGACCAT
The DNA here is from genome assembly GCA_024449915.1 of Sweltsa coloradensis. Taxonomy (NCBI): domain Eukaryota; kingdom Metazoa; phylum Arthropoda; class Insecta; order Plecoptera; family Chloroperlidae; genus Sweltsa; species Sweltsa coloradensis. The sequence continues at coordinate 49,375 of JAMZAV010000786.1, read as the reverse complement.
CAACAAATTATGTAGCACGTGCTCGCTTATCAACGCGTCCAACTGAGCGTTTTCCTAGTATAATAACATATCTCATAATTAAAATTATAACAAGAGAAATACATTGCATGTAAATGATTTCATCCAAGTCAATATTCTAGGTAATCAATACAGCTAAGAAGAAGTGCTCGAGAGATATTTCCTGTATGAACCAGGTCGACGAATTGATGTGCAACTAGGATATAGATATTAAAGCTGCGCAAGACTCGATATTTCGAGAAATTCTGCTCGACTCGACGAATAAAGACATCTTTGAAAGGCGGGTCTGGTATATGTCGATATTGAGGTGGTGAAGTTGCTGATGCAAATAATATATTTTTTATAGTTTACATTAGGGCTGGGCAAAAAAAGCGATATTTTGATACAATATCGATAAGTGGGAATATTTTTGATACTGATATTTGGCTTCATATCAAAATTTATACATACAAAATGCTAAATTTAGTAATTTTGGTGGAAGTGCCGGGTAGGTAGTCGAAATTAAATTAATCCTGGCTAGTACATATATGGTGGAAGTGCCGAGTCATAGAACCCGATTGTGAGATCGTAAAAATCGTTATGCATTTTTGGTGCTTATCAACCCTATTTGTCTACAAATTATTAAAAATAGGCCAACTCTTTTAATTTTTTTTTTTTTTTTTTTAACAAACATCAACATTTCAATATCATATCAAAATTTTCGTGTGATATCAATAATTGAATGATATGTCATAGCCCAGCCCTAGTACATAGAAGCCTACTTACTCGGAAAACATAAATTAAATCAATTAAAAAAACAGAAGATTTTTCTCAATGCAGATGTTCATTGCACTTGAGATCACAAGAAATGCATTAAACTTTGTTTGGAAGTACACTGTTGGGACGTTTTCAGGTTGAATTACGAGTGAATTATCCCTAAGAACAATGCAATTATAATTTGTTTCACGCTTATGACACCATAGTTTCGTGGTCCCCTCTTTGATTGTGTTTCTACATTTTTGAGGCTCTGTGACATCTCCAGCTAATCAATGAAATCAACAACATGCTCTTCACTTAATCAATCCTTTCCTAAATGCAAAGTATTACCTAAAGCAGTAGGTAGGCCCATCTTATGCTTTGGCATTGTTCACCATTGGAGAACATTGGGAGGAAACTTCTTGCTTGTCGGTAAATATCACATGAGAAGGCCTGACCACATCTGCAATCGCCGATTTGAGGTATTTTCATGACGCACAAATCACGTTTACTGGTACAAGTTTTGAGTCCAAACTACCAACAAACCGTTAAAAGGTGCGTCCAAAGCACGTTGATGACTGAATGTGAAGTGAATCAAGAAACACACCGTTCGCTGCTGCCCCCCCCCACCCATACGAGAATTAACGATGCACAATACATTCTTTAAGTATTCAACATTTAGGCGCTATCTCAGTGGTAGAGCGCGAGTGTTGCCATTGGTCCATTTTCTTAGGGGTAATTGAATTATGTTTGATGGCCTAAAATGCATACTAAGGCAATTTATTTATCTAATCATAAAAAAAAACGATAAACAGAAAGACAATAACAACCCCCTGTTCAGAGGTGTAACGTAGGCTTAAGCTTTGATCGATCAGTTTTCAGCCGTGCCACCAACTATGATAACTTGAAATTTCGTGTCCAGCAAAATGCCGTTTTCCTAAAACTACGAGTCTATGGTTTCTTGAGGACTTTCAAGGTCGCAGTATCTTATAATAATGAACACTAGTTACATTCAGACAAAATTAATCCAAGTTTGCGCCTAGGTCCTAGAATAATAGGTAGAGGTAATGAGAAATGGTGATATAAAAACACAAATTTCGTTTTAATAAACCCAAATTTCGCGTTTTTCGCGATTTCATTTAAATTGTCAAAAGTGTACCTAAAAAAAAAATCATCCAACAAAAAAATTTTTTTTTTAAGGAGCCCTTTAGTAGGGATGACGTCGATTCTAGGAATAGTTGATCATTGTGACCCAAAAATCTATTCAGAATTGACTCCCAAGACAAAAATAAATATTTATACGCGCCATTATTTTGGTGGACTATTGCCGCGGAGTCATTGATACGCGCCGTTATTTTGGCGGTCTATTTCCGTGGAGCCTGTGACGTCACGAAACGATGTATCGCCTGCCGCGCGCGTAATGTTCGGTCTGGACCGGCACCTCCACCAAAATTCGCGAAAATTCTGGACCGGCACCTCCACCATCCCCCCACATTTTGAGCACTAAAATGTTTAATTTCGCGAGTTAATTCGCGTTTTGACCAGTTTTATACAATTTCGTTCGTTATTTCGCGCTATACACGAGATTTCGCGAAATTCGCGTTTTCAAAATGTGTTTTTTCCATCTCTAAATGATGTAATTCGTCGACAATATTCATTTTAGGCAATAAAATGGTATTTACAATATTCGAATTTTGTTACCACCATTTTTCACTACCTCTAATAATAGGGCATACCCTGAATTCAACTCAGCACTGGACTTTTATGAGATACTTGACGAGTTTTGTGATATAATAATTATTATTATTATTGCTTTACGATATAAAACACTTGTCAGGCGGGTGTTGCTTGTTGATGTGGGATACTAATCGATCTCTCCAATGATGTCACATAAAGTGAAAACAGAATTTAGAATGGTTTCGTGTCGTTCTACACTTTGCTTTGGCACCTCTTTGTTACGTGCCTTGTTGGCAGCCTGGAGCTTCACCTCGACAGTTTCATAATGTTGGTAGGCGGCCATGGTCTGGGCTTGAGTTGTATTGCAAGCGCGGAGATTCAAAAGACTCAAGCTGCGAGTGTAAATTGCCCAACTCGCAAATTGCCAGCGGAATTGTCCAAAAAGAAATGATAAACCTAATGAACTTTAAAATCATCCTTCACTCTTTCTGACCTCTAGTAATGATGCAATAGCAAGATTACACACACATACCCCAATCTGAAGGATCACCCGTCGAGTGGATGTCTGGACCGCCGTCTTCCGTCTCTGTTAATAGATTCAATTCATTGAGAACTTCTTCTGCTTCGGCGTCCACATCATCAGCCAGGCCTTCATTCATTATCAAACTCTTTCCTTTACGTTTGGCAGTCTTTACGTCATCTTCGTCATCCGGTTGATCGTCCAAATCATCGCTCAAATCATCATCGTCATCCATGTCAACGTCAGCCTACAAACAAGAGTCGTATGGCGCATGAACACAAACACAAAATGTGGATTTGTTAAATTATCAACACAGATTTATATTAGTAGTATTTAAGTATAGCCAATGAGACAGAGCTGACAAACAACGTGTGGGCCTCACCTCTGCATTCCCCTGTTTTTGTAATATTAACTGCTGAGGGTCAACCCCAAACAAGTTATTTATTAGGCTATTTCCAATTTATAATATTTTTTGTTTTGTGTAAAATTTGTTTGTCAAGGACTTGCTTAAAAAGAAATCACGTAAAATAATTCAATAAATTGTTGTCTCTAAAATGTTAGAAATAGGAAAAGGCCAATCGGCTAGTTTAGTATAAGGTTTTCCCAACCTGTCAACCCTTCTCCAATCTATACTGTCTCTAAAATGTGTAATCTCTTTGTTAAAATTGTGCACATACAAAGGATGTCATGTATTTGTCTCAAATAAAAAATGAGTAGAGTACATAAGGCTCGTCACTATGCCCATAATGTAGGCCTGCGTGAAGAGAGTAGGGTAAATAAGTGTCTTAAGAAATGTTCAAACAAATATTATTTTCTATCGTTCAAATTCACCCGCACTGTCTTAGCTATATTTAATTAATTACTAATAAGCTTTTAATGAAGATATAAGCATGATTTACCGGTTTGTTATACAAGTAGTAGTAGTAGTAGTAGTAGTAGTAGTAGTAGTAGTAGTAGAAATCTTTATTTAGCATTTTGCTATTTTTACATACACATACACAAGCATATAATTTTACAATTTACTTTTACATATTCATTAAATTCAGTCCTCAATGGACCAGACTGTGCGTCTGGCAACAATTTACATTATCAACTTTTCGACTAACTAGGCCTACACTAATATTAAAATAATAAGCAAGTCACTTTCTTAAGCTATCCTACAATACTACGTTCTACAGATGTTAGACTTAGAATAGAACACTATAATGAACAATTTCTGTCTCATATTAGGTAGGTAATTGAGATGACCACTATCGATAGGTTACCTGTGGCCACCTCACATTTTCATTTTATCACATTAACTTGGTTTAGTCCAGAAATCCTCAGTACCAGTAACATCTTCAATCATCATTTCTTTTCTTACCAATTTTGTATACTACAGAAGGTTTAATAGTCTAGTCGGCATTTTACCTCTGCATTCTGAGTCAAATCCTACTTCGCTCGAGCTCATCAAACAGTCTTAAGTGCGCAAATGTAGAAGGGTACATGAGCTTTGCCCATTTTTTTAGATCTCAATCCTTTTGAGTGCGTAATGTTTGACTGTATTATTTTACTTTTTTCAAGAGTCGTTGCAGCGAACTAATAACTAATAACTAATGCAATTTTCATAAGGGGACTTACAAATTCATCGTTCTAGGCGGGAAATCGTTATCTTTGGTGCTTTTAAAAGACGTTAAGGCGGGAAAATTTAAAATTGAATCCGTGATTGAACTGTGATTTTTGGACCAAAGTTCCACTGTATTTAATTTATCAGTGAACTTATAAAGTTAAATTTAACCCTCTACGTCAATTGAGTCAAAAGATACAACTGTCAGAACTCAGAATAGAACAATGCGTTGTTCAAGGCGTCGCAAAAAAGTTGGCGCACCTGACCGGTTTTCCCGGCCGTACATTTTAAGGTCGCCAGAGTCTAATTTAGCATATCTGTTGGTTTTCGTTGTGTTATACCTTGTGTTGTGGTAGCTTCTTAAATATGCATCATAGAGAACAAGAACTGCCGCACTAAGATGGCACAATGTCTACTATATTGGATAACACGACAACGCAGGATGGCCGATTGTGGGCATCATTTTATAGGTGGAACCAGTTAAGGTGGCGGTCGCCGAGGGATCGCAGCACTGTCGTCCACGCACTATGGCCACAGGATCGGCAAAAAGTAAATAAAATAACGGTCTCTTAAACTGCTTTCGGAGAAAAACACGACTATTTTAAAGCCAAGCCTTGCCCAATATATCCAAAAAATAAAGTATTTATGAAGTGTACGAATAAAATCAAGACATTTTGATGCTCCTAAACATTGACATCACATCTGGCGAGGTTGGCATTATAAACAGCTGGAACTTTGGACACACCATTACCAACAAGGCAAAAAAACACTTTCGTAATCATGATTACTCAAAATCATTATTTCGTTAAAATGCTGACTCTGTGGGACGAACTACTTTATTCACAGCTTATAAAATGTTGATATATGTGATAACATATCACGATAACATGACCAAATGCGGTAGGCCCTACCTAATGTCAGTTGTGTGTAAATTGTCAACGTTGGCATGCGTGCTCTCGCATGACCTTGACGGCCGCCAGCTTATCTGGTTCCACTTATATTTATAGTAGTAGGGCCTACATGACATCTAGGTAATAATGATAACCGAGGAGCATATTTTTTAGCAGTTCATTGGACACCACACTAGATCTTTTGTGTGTCTTTTGTGTCATAAAAAAGTCATCTTTTTATTCAAGCATGCCTTAGTTATTCGACACGTTTTTTTAAGAGGAAGAAGACAATCGGCTTGGAATCAATGACAAACTTATGGGTTATTTATGATACACTTTTAGTTTTATGTAAGATGGGGTCGACTTGCAAGTGACTAATTACGGTAGGACTACATGCTAATATCATAATTGGCAAGGTTGGCCTGGATAAAATCAAACCCAAAAATTAAATACTGTTTGGGTACCAACACACACAGAAAATAGCAGTTCAAGTGTAAGTGGACTTACCTGTGCAAGGAACTCAAAGTTGGCCATAACAGCTGCCTCGGTATCCAAAATCATTGTCTCGGTCAAAGAAGAGGGTTGAGTTTTCTTGGCTGGCGTACGCCGGCCTTGATTTTCACTTGCCCTTTTATTTGACGATTCATTGCCGTTGAGTGTCGCTACAACGCCGGAGTTGTTTAAATTCTCTTCACTCTCGGCGTTGTTGTTCAATCCAAGCAAAGAACGAACTCGATTTGAACGAACGTCTACTATAGTGTCTGTGTACCCTATTTCCTGGAGATATCTAAAAACAAACATTTACATTAATATTAAATACCTCGAGTTGTAGAATTAAATTCCATGATAGCATTTAAGCTATCCAGAGCATTACGTAGTTGTATGAAAAAAGTTATGCTGCGAGGGGCTGTAGTAAAGATAGCCCAGTTTGGGTGACGTACAGGGGCGTCGGCACATGGGGGACACTTCCCCCTCTCACACACTGGAATTTCAATAAAGTCAGTGTTCGTATAGTTTTTGGTGGTTTTCTAGTTTCGGCTGTACAAAAACTACATTATTTTGGTATTCCATTCAGCCAACTACTTCTATAAACGCACCAAACACCATCTAGAAACCTGATTTTCACCATTTTAGCCTGTGGTGCCATTGTTCGAGGGCTCCACCCCCCAAACCCGCATGCTTGGTCCCTGTCCTACAAAAGTTCTTCACTCCTACTACCATCTGCCACCTTGTTAAATCTAATTAGTGCACTGCTGGGGGCCCAAACAGGATAATCTTCATGCCCCCTTCCCAGTGGAAAAAATACCGCCGACCCTCTAAAAGTTCTCACTAAAAATAGAAATCAATAGACCCAATAAAGACCCCTAATATCATTGTTACGGCATTCTAAATCAAGATGCATTTTCCAAACGTGCAAGGGAAATAAAATACAAAACAAAAATTTAAATAGGCTTCGGGCTACCAACATTGGAGGCAATAACTGTTTATCATAAACGAGGTATCACCAATACCCTAGGTTTACATCTGGTTTAAATTAGTATTTGTTTAATTACAACGGCATCACAAGTTGGTCGACACAAATCAGCAACTGGTATTTTCATCTATTTGTGTCTGTGCAACCTACCTAACATTTTTCTTAGTATAAATATTTAACTATGAGGTATAGCAGGGTTGCCATCAAGAAAAAATAAAAATCCTGTTTGAGCACATCAAAAATCCTTAGAAATCCTTAAATGAAACATCCAAATCCTTTAAAAATCCTTTTAATGCCTAAATGTACCAATTTCGATATAATATTAATATATAAAAATGTAATAGTTTAAAAAAATTGAAAATATAAAAACAATTAAAGAGTAGGCTTATTTTTAATGATTTGAGGCCAAATAGGGTTGAGAAGGTATAACCATAAATGCATTTTTATAACGATTTTTACGATCTCACAACCGTGTTTTATGATCCGGCACCTCCACCATGATCCAGCCAAGATTAATTGAATTTTGACTACCTACCCAGCACCTCCACCAAAATTACAAAATTTTGCATTTTTTGTGTAAATTTTGATAATTATGTAGCCTATCGAAAATATTCTGAAAATATTGAAAAAAATTTAGATTTTTTTTTTAAAGCCGTAAATTGGAACAAAAATCCGTTGATCCGTTTTGCACCCTCAAAATAGATAAAATCCGTAAGAACGGCAACCCTGAGGTATAGGTTAAAGCCATGATCTACAGACTTAAAAAACTAATTAAAAACTTGGGTAGGTAATAAAGATTTAAGCATGGATCAATTACAAAGCTCAATGTAGTCCAACATGTCGACCAAAGCATGATAGCCTTCTTAAAGGGGCTAGGGTCAAGTGAGGTAAAAATGATACACACAAAATATTGGGCAAAAATGATACAGTAGCATTTTGATAAGCATTTATTAACTTTTTTCATTTTTTTCTTTTGGTAATAATAACTCATTATTTAGTGTTAAATATTATATTAATTATAGCTATGTTAGTAGATGGCAATAAACATGAAATAATTAATTTTAATGTGCCTGTAAAACTTGCCAAAAAACCTTGTATACGGATGCTTACACTTTCAATGAAATCTCTACCACTACTCATTCAAATTTACCACTCTCTGTTTCCAATCATTGTCAATGCTGCACTTTACTAAGAAAGCACTGTAGAGTGCTGCTACCTAGAGCCATGTGGCAGGAATTGAAGCTGAAAGTTGAGGTACAAAAATGATACGGTCAATGGCTGACCAAAACACATGTTAATTCAGCTCAAACAATTTTCAAGGTGAATTTAGACTTTTTGTGGATTAAATGAATTGTGAACAGTACCATTTAAATATTTTACGCTTCTTTAGATTATGATGGCCTTATTTTGAGCTCAGGCCACTATCAAAGGTCTGCAGCCAGGTCTTGGAGGCCTAGGCCTAGGCCAGTTTCCCAGGATACAAATGGTTCCGTTCAAAAATGAAAAACAATATTTAAAAATGACATGGGTATGACTATTTTGTAGATTCTTAATCAAATTATCCATGTGTATCATTATTTCCCCAGTTCCTAACCTCTAGCTATGTTTTTAAGGGCTTAAAACACAGTATCATTTTTGCCCCAAGTGCTGGGTAAAAATGATACGCACATTTTATTTATTTAAATATGTTAATGGCTATAAAAACAGAAAATAAATTGTCCAGTTGAATTTAGAATCAAATTTCCATGTCATAAGAATATACATTTTTATCATAAGCAGATCTAATTAAGCTGCACATAGCAAAGTGTAGTTTTCTGTACTGTATTATTTTTACCTCGCTTGACCCTACCCCTATTATCCCAAAAAATAATTTTTTACCCCAAAATCCATAGCATAATACTACACTCAAAAGACAGTTTTAAAAATTATATCTTGTAACTGTGATTTTACACGATATAGCCTATTTTTTTAAATAATGAAATTTGAGAAAATTGGTGTTTTGGGAAATTTCTTAAATCGGCTTTAACTTGATTCATTTTGGTTCCACATAGATACTAGAGCATCATACAAATCTAAAATGACCCTTTATAACATCGTGCCTTGAAACTGTGCACAAATATACACCCAAACACGCAAAAAGACGCATTCCAAAATCACACCCCTTCTTGGTAATCAGTGTATTTTGACCGAACCACTTGCCCAAATTACAACACAAAATAAAGAGGATTTACAGAAAAGGCTGTCGAGTACGTCAATAATGGCCAGTATTTTTTTCGGATCAAAATCCTCAAAGGTCACGGGGTATAAAGATCATCCCCATGTTATTTGTTATGGAAGATTTTTAGCCTATGGGACCTAGCTCGAAAAATACCAATTCGACATTTTTTTTCCGGGGTTAAGGAGGACCAAATAATTTTTCTGTTGATTTCTAAATTCATAACTAGTAAGCCTGACTGAATGAAATAGTATATTTTTTTTTGTTTAGGGGGTGAATACCCCTTTAAGCAAAATGGGACCTGATCCCACCAAAAAAAGTAAAAATGTAGGCCTGGTCAACAAGTAGGAACAGGGTTTAATTGAAATGACAAACTTACTGTCTAAGAAGTTGTCGCCCTTGTCGCCAGCTGACGTTACTGACGGATGTAAATGTTGCTTCGCCATCAACTGGTTCTTCCTGTCCAACTGGCTCATCAAACACAGGTGGTTTCATGTCACCCTGCTGTAATTCGGTACCATACTTCAACTTGTGGTATTTAGCCCTGTGACAACAATCATCAAAGTTAAAATATTGCTTTCAACCAGGCACTTTTATTAAATTCAAAAAAGTAAATTTGCATAGGAACATTTTTATTCAAGTTGGCAAGTGTTTCCACTGTAGGCCATATTTTCTCACAATCAACCTATCACAATGCATATGCCAGTGGTACACCGAGGGGGGATTCACTTGTGTACACAGAAGAGGCTTGGGTGCTCGGCGTCAAGAGTGCAGTACCTATATTTTTTCTTTTTTCTTTTGATTACCGTGTCATGAAGGGAAATCAACATTCTCCATATAGACCACACAAAAAGTTGATGTCTTAATTGAAAGACTTCTTATCTAATAAACGACAAATGTATAAGTGATGCTTAATAATCTACAAGGCAAGATTTATGCACCCTCTGAAGATAGCTAATTTTTATTTCTTGTACACAGTCCTTTTATCCATTAAGTCCAAGACTTTTTCTTGCAAGTCCACAAAAAATGCAATATTTGGTCGCTTTAAAAAAATTGGGTTTGACCAAACGGCACCAAAGTTTAAATTCAAGCCATGTACGAGGATTGGAATCACCATCATAGCGTTCTCATGCTAATTTGATTGAGATTTTGAACTTTGTCCAGTTGTAGGCCTACACAATGCTGGTAAACTAACAATTGCCTGTACGATCATTTTGCATTTGCTGGAGTAAGACTTTTATGGTGTGTAGGGGGTGCATGGAATACAGCCTTCTGACACTAGCCTATAATGGCTACATGCATACCCATGACTACATGCTCCTGCGATAGGTCCTTCTCCTCTGTTTTAAGTACGGTACTTGAAAACTTACTTAGGCCTACGGAGCACGATAGCAGAAAATCGTCTAAACAACCTTGTCATGGCTTCCATTCATGGAAACATGCCAGACAAAGCCAAGAAATTTTGTCCAAAATGCCAAGGAGGCTCAATATTGATTATAGTGAGCTAAGCTTAGTACAATGTAGCATACTTTACTTACAGTAGCATTAAAAATTATGTTCATAAATAACTACCGATAATTACACTTTTTACCCCCCCCCCCCCCCCCCCCCCCCCCCCAACACACAAAAAAAAACGTGCACATGCCTATCTGTGAGATTATAACAAAGATGGTTGATTTTGGTACGCATCAAGCATTAATATTTAATTATGTACATGTTCGGGAAAGCTCGTGAGTTCATATTTCTTTACTACGCCATAGTAAAAGAACATAACAGAAGAACAAGTACTAGTGAAATAAAATGACAAACAGACACAGACTCGTAAAACTAAAAAACTAAGCCTACCTCTCTTGTTTCAGAGCATATTCGAGCATCTTTATTCGGCGAACCAAATCATTTTTCAAGTTTTCTTGGCCTTTTCGCTCTCCCTGAAGGAAAGCAATTCTTGCCTGGAAAGGAAAGTATCATTAATTTAATAACCCTATTTAGAAAGTTAAATGTTGGTAGATTTGGAAGAGAGGTCTGGTAGAGTGACTTTCAAAGTTCACACCTTGAAAGTTATAGGCCTAACCAAGGCCTTTGACAAATATGGTTATTGTGGGAGGAGGAGTCCCTGAGCTTTCTTTGGTCACCAACCTCCAACCGAAGCCGGAAGGTTGGCCAACCCTCAGACGGAACTCGGCTCGGATAGTAGGCCTACTAGTTCCGGCAAACATGTTCACTGGCAAAACAGCTTCCCAAATACAAATATAGGCCTACTCATCTAGGCACTACTATAGTGGAGGAAATTTACTCAATTGGGCAGAACCGCAGAACCATCATTCAACTGGCTGATTAATCATTTACAATAATATTATGGATTTATTTATTTATTGAAAATCTAGGCCTGTAAATTCAGTTGGTTGATTTACAACTGATGATTAATGTTAAAAATACGAAGTTGTAATCACCATTTTTCTTACAGAAAAGTTAGGTACAGTAATAAATACTATTTCAAACATAACATTTTTAGTTGTGTGGCAACACTAGGGGATATTATACATTAATCATCAATATCAAATTAAAAAAGTGCCTCCACCAGGGAATAACCTCATACCTCTGCTGTCCGGGCAGATGCTCTTACCAACTGAGCTATGAACACAACAGATTAAATTATATCTACTTGCTGGTTTGATAAAACACAATGTTTATAACATGTGAAGATGGCAGTAAGACTACACATGAAATGAACTCAAGAAATACAAACCAGAACAGGTTTTGAATTTACGTTGTGTTTCAAATCGTAGGTACATAGGCCTAGGCCTACCAATGTGTTAAAAGTGCCGAAAATTGTGACTAATTTTTACTTTAAATTGGTTTCATGAAGTAGGGTACTTTCTGTGTTAGAAGTCATTTTTTTACGGTTAAATATTACAATCTATTAGGAATAAGTGCTGTGTGAGTCTACTTAAAGTAGTGTCTTAGGCCTATAACTATTTGAATTAACAACAACATGTGATTTTAACTAGCTGAAAAATGTGTTGATTTAAGTGATAACGCTCTAAGTTCATTGTTATCGGTTTTAACTTTATTCTCATTGCAATGGATAAGTGGGTCATAACGACAGCATACAAACTATCAACAAGGGATTTACCACCCCCACTTCAGCCACAAAAACACGTGACGATAAAATATTAAATAAATAATAATAAATAAATTAAAGTCAAACCCACCAGTTATATAACAGATTTTCAGTGGGGACTTTAAATCAAGCGACCAATGCCAACCCTGCAGGCCGACGCAATCCGAGTTGGGAAGGAGCGATAACCAACCAAAGATCATTTTTTAAATTAGAAATAAGCAATCAGTGGTTATAGTGACAAGTGCGAAACCCGACGAATAAACGCCAGAATCAACAAGCCATTCAGAACAACTCTGAAATTTATATGTGCTTCGTTGCTAGGACGGCTCTAAGTCACCGTTTACAAACCCTAAGACAAAATACTGATGGACTAAGTCCGAATCAGAAGTTAAAAAACTTCTGACTTAGCGGAATCGAACCTGGACCTTTGCATTGAAGCAGATACGCTAACCACAAGACCAACGAGCTGAAAAAATTCAACAAAACTACAAGAGCTAAATCTGAAATACAAAAAAGTCAGAAAATACCAGCAAGAATATATTACTTTTGGATTTACATTTTCAATTGTGAATGACACTCAAAGGCCGCTCTGGGTGATATGCTCAGAGGTGTTGGCCAAGGACAGCATGAAACCCGTAAAACTAAAGAGGCATTTCAATACCAAACATTCAGAACTGAAGAACAAGCCGGTTGATTAATATTTTCAACGGAAATTAAAAGAGCTCGGAAAACAAAAAACTATCATAAAAGAGCATAGGCCTACAACACAAACACACAGCAAAGCAAGAGCCATACGAAGCATCATACTTAGCCAAAGACAAAAAAAACACATACAATCGGCAAAACACTACTGTTACTTGCGGCAATTAAAATTACCGAGAAAATGCATGAGAAAAATACTCAGAAGAACTGAAACAAATACCACTTTCAAACGATACTGTAGGGATAGGCTTACATATACTAAGTGAAATGAGTGAAAACATACGATAAGATAGCCTTAAATTCGCGATTCAAATTGATGAATCAACGGATAACGCAAATCAAGCACAACTTCTTATGTACGGTATGTGAGGTAGGCCCTACTATTACGAAACGCAAATGCATGAAGCATAAGCATGAAAATAAGGCTGAGTGTATAAAAAATGTGTATTTTGTATTTAAATAGCAATGAAATTAGAACTTAAAATTATATTTACAAAAACTACATCAATAGATCTACGTAAATTACCAAGTAAAAACAAACATGCAATGATAGGGCAAATAAAAACGTTAGGGCCTACTGTGTTTTTTTGGCATTTCTTATGATTTTGCCACATCTGTTCAATAGCATCTTAGTGGGGGCAAGACAAAGTCCACAGTGCCACATATCTTTATTGGACCAGCAAATATGGTAGGGCCTACTGTTTAATACTGAATCGTGTCATCTCGTTGAGGGGAGGCCTATCGGAATGCATAACCGATTCGCTCCAATTTCTTTAAATGACTGGCTCCTTGTCATTGCACACGCTATTCACTTGGTCTGACAGTGGCTCAAGTTTGTCACCGAAAAGTTCAATTATATAGGTTAGCATATAGATAACTTATACACCATCAGCGGAGAAATACACGTCACTTTCTTCCAAACATGCTAATCTGAAGCCTACCCCAAGTAAGAAAGCTGTGTAGTTATTAAGACACTGTTGCCAACTTACCGTACCTTACTTCAAAACCAAACATTTAAATTATTTCCATTTACCCCCAGGTGAAATTTGTCCATAGCTTAGCATGGATCTTTTGTCTTTGTTTCCAATTTCCCAGTGTGTTTCCAATTACTCCAAATTCATGTTTCTAATTACCACCAAGGTCCAAGTAGCGTAATAAGATAACAGGGGAATTGGTACGCCTAACGTTGCTTATCAGGAGAAACCATGGTAATTTTCTAAATTTCACCTACCATATGCCATATTGTTGACTTGTTTCTTAATTACCCAAGCCTAGTAATTGCTATCCAAAAATAAATATCTTAAAAACAAAAAATGACCATAACAGGGAAAATATTGAGACATTACTTAAATGAAAGCAAGTTTTTAGTTTAGAGGCTGGTTGCATTGTGCAAGACATGCACATTACTTTACAGAAGAAGCTGTAGGCCTAGGCCTAACTAGGTACCATACTCCAATTACCACCAAGGTCCAAGTAGTGGATATAGGGCAAGGGAACTGGTTCTGGATTGGGTTAAGCAATATTACAATTTTGAGTACGCCTACCTATATCAGGAATTTTGTTTTTTGTTTTTCTCCCACATACTAGGCCCAATATTCTTATTGATTAACTTTCCGACAATGTTTGCAAAAGAAAATGTAAAAAAGTTTACGAAGGAACTAAAATGAGCCAATTAAAAAAAGGAGTGCTTTGATCCAGAACTGATACTCGGGTATCAGTTGTGGATCATCAACCTAAAACTTTTCAAATTGATATCAGGGGTTCATTTATGATTCATAACTTTAGTAGTGATGCAGCTGCACCTGACAAATTGGATTCTGGACGCCTGGTATCAGCATTGATCCACTATCAGTCGCTGGATTAGTTGTGGATCAAAATTGTAATTATGAATTATTTGCAGCTCAATAAGGCTAACCACATTTTTTTTCAATACAAAATATAGGCCTAAAGACAAAGACAAAAGCTAACAACTGGGTATAAATTTCATAAGCCAAATATTCTAAACACAAATTTATATCAAATTCAAAATCTTGAAAAAAAAATAAAAAATTAGACCAAAACATTTTTTTTTTTTTTAGATTTGCATCTGTAAAGACAGGCTCTAAAAATAAGTGTGCCTAAATTGCTTTTTAACTTGGTTTTAAAACACTATTAGGCTTACTGCATAATATGTCCTATTCATTTAACAGTGGTGTTACAATCTACAAAAACGGACAAAGACACCCGCAAGGGTGCTTTGAGTAGTTGTAGGCCTACAGTAAACCTATTACAGTCAATTCTTAGCAAAACTAATAATAAAAATTCTGACAAAGTTTGAAAGCTGTGCTAATAACTGATGAAATATTACAATGATACATGCATGTGTATATCAATTGTGTCTGTTGCAAACGGCAACCATTTTGACAGCATTGTTGACTATTTCTACTTAAGTTGATTGACAAATGACTCAACCTGGTGATGACAGTGTGCAATTCCAATGCTCCTTGGATCCATTTATCAGAAAAATCTACTGACAGTGCATCTAGTACTTACATGAAGAACTTACACAAGCCCAAAGATTTTGATCCACAACTCAACCCCGATCCAGAACTAGTTTCTTACTCTAGCAATAATAGTCTGGATCATACCAGGGCTATCAGAGATAAAAAAATAAATTCAAACTTCACATCTTACCCTGTAAGCTATTAAGAATTACCATATATTTCCAATTAGGCCCTACCCACATTCCCCCCAATTGATTTCAAATTCTTTAGGCCATGCCGATTCTCATGACCAAAGTTTCACTTTAAAACGTAATTTAATGACCTAATTCTAAAAAAATATAAGTAGGCCTAATTGTTCCGTTACGACAAAGTTGTAGGCCTACTTTGTTATTGAGGGCACTGAACGTGAAATTAATAATGCCTAGGCTAACACTTAAAGGGATCGTTCACCTCTTATGTAAAGGTTACCCAGACATCTATTTACCTAAGTAGACTCCATTTACAACAAATTCTTTCTCGAAAATAATCATAATCACCATATATTAATTGTTAAATATGTAATGAAATTGACTACGTTTTCGCAACTTCGCTGTACTGGCAACAACGCACGACACGGCCCTCGGCTTCGGAGTCGAGTAGCCGGGTGTCGCGGCGAACTGAGTTATCGTATTGGACATTTAAAGATGCTTGGGGAGGGGGGATATGACATGTAGGCCTAGTCAAGTATGGCATACTCGCTTCAAATTAGGTTGAAATAAAAACGCATGCCATGTGTTATTCGGCTCAAGTGTAGAAGTGTTTACGAAGTTATGTAGTTTTGACAATCGACTTGATAAGCGCACAGCGCACTTGCTGTATACACATTTAAAACCCCGTACACCTAGCCGAAATATATATTTACTGCCGATGCCAGTAGGCTACGTTATTTGTTCATCCTTTTGTCGAATATGCTGTTGACGTGGATTTTTAAATCTTTGTTTGTGTTTGGAATGGTTCTTCTAATCTATATAGCATAATGGTGAGAAATTAATTAAAAATATTAAAAAATATACAAATAATTATGAGTGGGGTGTGCCTGCATACTCGAACGAAATAAACAAAAAGCGATAAGCTAATGGGCCTAAAAAGGAAGAGAATAAACATTAAACACTGCCCAGAAACCTTACGCAGACCTCTTCACATCAGTTGGACACGTGCACTCGTTTCGATCAATCGTTCATGATGTCATTGAGTGGTGTAATAGGTACAAAAAAATAAGAATGTTTATTATACGTTACAGGGCAAGCGAATCCTATTCAGTAGTGTTTGTACACAAAATGTCAAAATGTCAACCGACAAAGAGTCCCATTGTTGCGACGAGAGTGACTTTATTAGTGAATTGCTTGAACGTGAGTCGGCGCAGTGTATAATAACTAAGCATAGTAGTTTTGGGCAAATGATAGTTTTCAAAGATGTTCTCAATATTTTACGCCACGAAAAGCTTTGGAAAAAAAATTCCATCAGTACAATAGAGAAACATTGATGTCTGGCGTTATTAAGCATACCTACTCATTGTTTATGGCTACAATTACGAACAGAAACTGATCTAACAGGCAACATAGATTTGTTATTCATTCTATACACAAGTGTGGTCATAAGGCGGCTTTAAATAATAAATATACAGAGTATTCCATGAGAAAATTAAATTAAATGCCGCTTGGGATAATGATACATTGTTAATCGGTTTTCGGATAGATGTAGTACATGCAAAACGCGCGAGAGTTATTCGGGACGTCCGCGGTTCGATCCTCACCACTGGCAATCCCGACATTTACATGATTACGGAAACTGCTGTTAGCCCATAGCGTTTGGAATTACTTTAATCATGTAATTTCACTTATTGTGGAAGAATAATTGAATTTTTTAAATGCTATAACCAAATCGCTTTTATTTTTTTAAAGGGCAAGTAATTCTGTATAATGAGTGTGTGTGTGTTTATGTCTGTGTAAGAATCACTATCGCGTGTATTATGTTGTTGTATAGGCAATACTTATTCAACTCCACTGATAGGCCTACCTGTCATGATTGGCAACATCTAACTTTATAAGAACGTGCCAATATAATATTTATTCCATTAAATTGACGACAATAACGTAGGTATGTGTTTCAAAACAGGTGTTGGTTTAAGTTTAACTGTAACGTATTGTTAATCAGATGATCGCAGGCCTTCCGCTGTGTTTTCAGTAGAACAGACTATCTCAATAGATAGATCGGGACCTGCCTCACGCGTTACTCGCCGCTAGTAGCGGTGCTGTGTTGCAACACCTCGCCAGCTCCGTACCAGTGACGTCACTGACCCGAAACGCGCCGATGAATTTAAAGACCCCTATTGACGTAGGTCTGGAAATATACACAATGAACCTAATTTTTATGTTCGTACTTGATTTTAAGAATAACTTGTTAAAGCGGTGAACGGGCCCTTTAACTTACACTTGAAAGTTGTAGGCCTAGTAGGGATGGGAAAAAGCGTTTAGTTTCCTAAACGTTTAACCCCTCAAAATTTGTGTTTTTAGACATTATTACTTAAGCCTTATTTTCTTATTTTAAAAAATGTATTAGTTTTTTTTGTTTAAAATAAATTTTAGATAGCGGAGGCCAAGGTTTTACAACAAAAATCGTAATTTTGTACTTATAAGCGCCCGACAAATAATTAACTACCATTTTATTCTCACACTCGCATTTAATTACCAGGCACTTCAACCGTGTGTAACAGGCAAGATGCCTCAATACAGCCTAGGACCCGGCACCTCCAGCAAAACTAAGCACCTTTAGAAAACAATCGGACTAATTTGTTAGCCTGTGTTTGTGTAGGCTCCGAAAGTGATAACAAAATGACATTCCATTTATTTTTTTACTATCATATAAATACACGTTTATATAAAACTCTACATGCACATTTAAGGGTTGTTCCCCAGATTAGGGACAAATGTATACTAGGTATGCTTCAAAATTATTATTTTGAGTTTTATTTTTACTCCTTAAAACAAATAATAATGTATAGTACCTAGGGTACTATTTGACCATAAAATAGAACATTTGAATAGGCCTATATAATTTTATAATGACAAAAACTGATGGTTAAAGCCTTGAACATCAGCTTCATGCCTGTCCCCAGTAGCATTTCTCCAAGTTCTTTTATAATTTTAATGACATCATGTGTTAATATAGGCCTAATAATTATATACCTGTAACCAAAATAAGTTTGAAATAATATACTTGTTAGTTGTTACTTTAAACAGTGTTCTCCCCAGAAAAAAATGATAGCTGGGTATTCCATAAACATTGCCGGGTACGGCCAAAAATAGTGGGGGTCCGGGGGCCTAGATTCGATTTGGTGAGTTTTAGGGGTTTTTGAAGTCCTTTTAAAGTAGCTTAGGTACTTTAGTTGGTTTAGTGGTATGAACATTTTAAATTGATTGAAATCATAGTCTAAGCCTATTTTCTCCTTTGTAATGTAGGCTATGTGAATTACTGTAGTCCTATTGCTACAATGAGTACAATAGGCCCTTTAAAGGTGATGATGTTATTGTTTCTAGGCGCCTAAGTGTTTATTATCTAAGATTTGTAGGTTTACAATTACTACAACTTGAAACATTGTTGTATTTGATGACTTCATTTCTATTACTTTAAAATTCGTCCTAGCATCAATAAAATTGGAAAATTGCTAAAATTGTTCACTTGTGTGTGCTCCTTGTGTGCAGTGAATGTTCACGATCATAGCGATGATTGTCATTTTGCCAACATGTGTTTTGTTTAAATGCATTCCTTGTCGGGTTCTATAAGGGTCGTTCTCTAGATTAGGGACAAAACGAGGATGAAAAAAAATGATTTTAAAGATTTTTTTAATTAGGTACATATTTTGCACATTTAGGCTACAGGTTCTCCTAATATTGCTTAAAAAGTAACTCCACATGCTGGCAGAGATCAAAAATGTGTTTTAAGGATTTCTAGGGCCGTTTAAAAATCTCTTTCTGCGACAGAGTTTTTGCTTGGAGAATTGCAGTGCAATAATAAAAACCAAATATTAATCAAAATAATTGAATTCTAGTAGGCCTAAATCTACAATATAAGTTGAGACAGCTATCCGATTCTGTAAACATGTAAAAACGCCAAAAAATCAACTCCATGGTCCTGCTTTGACCATGGAGTGCCATGGAGCTGATGGCCACGGAGCTGATGAATGTGTGCATATTGCAATAAACAACATCTCAATTTTGAGGTTATGAACATGTGCTTTTAAAGATAAGTTCTTTACTCAATGTTCTAGCTAGTTAATAACGCACCCCAATTAATGTTTTTAATTAATATCGTCAATCTAACGATGTCACGGAGTTGATGATGAATAAATACACTCGCCCATTTATCCGGATGTTTTGAGATATATAAAACACTTAAATTAACTTTCACCGTTCATGGAGCACCATACATGTAAATTCAAAATGGCAGCTATACCTTTACTTCCACTTACTGTTTGGAGTGACCTGCCACCTGGTGGGTTTTTATCGCAACTTAAAGTCATGACCATGGAGCTGTTGCACTCCATGGGTGACCAACATTTGCATGCTTTAAAAGTCATTAAATATTTATTTGTTTGACGTAATAACTTATTTAAAGCAGTGTTCTCCCCAGGCCCGGACCGCCGGGCGGGCCGGCAATAATTCCCTACCGCCCGGCAAAAAAAATTTTAAAATTTAAAAACTTTTTTGATTAAAAAAATAAAAAAAATTTACTACGTATACGATTTGTGAATTTAATAAATTATAACCGTCTACTTCACGTTTAAATGTCCCATCTCTAAACTGCAGCGCAGATTGTAAACGAAATCGTGGAGACAAATCTCGCTGTTAAACGTTTAAACAACTCATTCCTAAGGCCTGTCTGTGTTAGGCTTACATGTTGAATGTAAGAACAAGGTGTTTGCTATTTTTACGGTCAGCTATCATGACGGGAGGACCAATCAGATTCAGAATACAGAACGTAAGATTAATCAAAAGTAAGTTTAAATAGCAAAATATATCAATAGGCCTACAAGTAGGGGCTACAAACAAATTAAAACAAATTAATAATTAGCAATTAACCAGTAGGCTACCGGTAGCATAGGCCTAGGCCTACCACAAATATGCAAAACAGTGAAACAATATTATATACGCTGAGGCTATTCGACCGTAGCTACGGGAAAATTACGTACTTCTCAATTCGTCCGTAGCATGAACGAACATCGGCGGAAATCACCGAAGGTACTCGAACTGGTACGGAAAAATTAGGCCTGCTAATTTAACCGTAGGAACGGGAAGTAAATTACGTTAATTCAATAATAACCACTCTGAAAATATACGAATTATGTTATAATTAATAAAGATTGAACACAAACACTACCATTTCACTGTTGCCGGCGCGCCATGTTTATTATGACATTTACTTAGTAGGCCTACCAACCTTTTCAATAAAATACTCTACTTACCAAACCTTTAACGTTGCTATTTTAAATCTAAACTCGTTTTTAACGGAAAGGATTTCGGGTGCGCTCTTATCGATTGTATCCTAAAACTAGGCTAGAGCGACGCAGCACTTTTTAAACGCTTTTATCATCTAGAATTGTGTTTGCGACGGGACCGAATGTAGGGAAATCATTTGCAGAAAAAACATGAACCCAAATAGAACGGTAAAAAAAAAAAAACGACCAAACGAAAATTTGAACCGCCGACCTCTCGCATAGAATTCGGACGCGCTACCACTCTGCCACAATGCACTGTGATATTTGAAGCTATTGGCCTAGTTACGTGGTATCCCGCGGACGATTCGGATACCTTCGATTATTTCCGCTGATCTTCGTTCATGCTACGGACGAATTGAGAATCGTAATTTTCCCGTAGCTACGGTTAAATAGCCACTTCCTATTATATAATAGCCAAAGAGTAAATTGTTTTGTTGTACCGGTAGTATGACATTGACATCTGTATCTTTGTATATTTGTATGTTATACTATGTGTTTGTTTGTAAAATTCTTGACAATGTTAATATGGCAGTTATATCAAATGATATTAACTATGTAATGTTATCCAAAACTGCAAATAAATGAAATGAAATGAAACTTTTGATTGTAGTGCACAATTGCTGGGCTAGGCTTAGGCTAGGCCTAGGCCTACTTAGTGATGGGAATTTTCATGAAAAAAAATAATCTTGAAAATTTCATGAAAATTTTCATGAAAATTTTCGTGAAAATTTTCAAGGTTTGTTAATCTGTTATTTGAACTGAATTTACCATATTATAAATAAAAATAATTTATTTCTATCAAGGATGTAGGCCTACAGTGGGACTCAGGCTGAAGGTGGAATAAGTCTAATATATGCAATATATCTTGTTGATTAATTTTATTCTTGCAATTTGCAAATAGCAAAATAGGCCTACCACAGATAACAGAGTACACCACGTAGTGTACTCTATTATCTGTGGGCCTACATTATAAAAATAATCGTTAAGACAAAAATGTTGAAAATTGAATTGGGATAGTATCCAGCATGAATGATGGAAACAAAAGCAACATAAAACATATTAGTACCGGTATATCAAATGTAAAAAAATACACCCAACGTTTCAGGTGGTTAAGAGAAAGCCTAGATTATTGGATGAGCAAAGTGACGATTCCATTTCCACTACACTGGAGAAAAAATCCGTTTTTTTTTTGTATTTTTGTCTGTTTGTTAACACGATTCCGGCTAAACCGATACTCCAATTCCTATAAAATTCTCTGGAGGCCTTCGAAAACTCTGAACTTAGAACCACCACTTTTATGAGCGCAATCGAAAAATAATTTCGCGTGAAAATATTTTACGATTTTTTCATTTTAAAAAATTACGCTCATCCAACAACGCACCTGAAAAAGCGTTTGTGAAGTTTCCTAGTACTTAGTCACAGTCACTAAAAACAATACAGTAGGCCTACCTACAGACTAATTGGAGGCAAAGACCTCACACCAAAGTAGGTAATGTTTGTCCTGGTCTTTCCATTCCACTAGGGTAGGCCTTACCCTAGGCATTTAAGTTCTGCATAACCCTCTAGCATTTGTGCTAATTAAAGATGGATTTTATCTGGTAAGGCCCAACCAGACTATTGGCTATACAACCTACAAAAATAATAAGTTAGCTAGACCTTCATTTGCAAGCTTCGTATTTGCAATGTGACATAGCTCCCACATTGACAAACTTCTAGGCCTATGTCAATGCCTCTGTTCTAGGCTAGGCCCCAGCATGCATTCCTATTGCTGTGCAAGAAGCTAGCCAAATACTTAATACCAAATACCGCTGCATAATAAACAACATAATAAAAATAAAAACTTGAAAATTTTCAATGCACGGCCCTTGAAAAATTTTCAATGAATTGAAATTTTTCATGAAAATTTTCACGTGAAAATTTTCAAGTCCCAACACTAGGCCTACTTAACAACAGATAGGTCTACATCTACAATGATTCTTGTTGCTAAAAAACGTCTCGACTAGGCCTACCAGCCCTACCGGTCCCCCCCTAACCTATGCTTTTCCCCGAAGATCGCATTGTTAAATTGACTAACACCAACTGAAAGAGTAGGCCTCCCCAAAAATCTAGGTCTAGGCTAGGCTAGGTCTAGGAGGTCCATCCATACTGTTTGTGATTTTAACTGAAAGGGCAATGCTCAGTTAGGCCTATAACAAATCAACAGAGTCTATATAGGCATATGACACTTCTTGTTCTAGGGTTATTTGCGCTAGCTGTCACTCAGACATGGTATAGGCTAATCTCTAGACCTAGGCTTACTTTTCACATTTAGGCCTACTAATGTAGGCCTACCTACTAGGCCCTAGGCCTATTTAACTGATGGCTTTAGGCCATATAGGCCTAAACCTATATGACAAAGAGTAAATTAAAGGAAAGTAGGCCTAAAGTAAAGTAAAGTTTTGACATAGGGACTTAGGCTAGGGCTAGATGCCTAGCTATCCTAGGCCTAGCTGTTAATAATAAAAATAATAATAATAATAAGGGTATGGCTAAGTCTAGGGTAGGTCTAGTCTAGCCCTGGACCATTTAATGATTCTAAAGGCAAGGCTAGGGCCTAGGGCCTAGTAAGCACTAGCCTAAGCTGAATTGGCTCAGGCCTAGGCCCTAGCGCTTCGCCTAGGCCCTAGTCCTAACCAAGCCCTACTAAAAAGTAGGCCCTTAGCCCTAGTCCAGTCTAAGGCCTAGGCCCTAACCCTAGGACATTCCATGTTTGCCCTACGCCTAGGCTAGGCCTAGGCCCTAGGACATTCCCTGTTGTCCCTTTGATGTTTTGAGACATGTTAGGATAGGGCTAGGGCCTAGGCTAGGACTACCATCTAATGCGTTTATATTTCAGACTAAACACGAGATAACTACACACATTAAGCATGGTGTTACGAGTGTACTAACTACAAAATAAGGCAGCTACAAAGACGTTTATTTACCTGTAATTCTGCCCTATCCACTTCCCATTGCGATCTCTCCATCTCGAAACGAGCCCACTCATGTTGAATGAAATGTAATATTCCAGGTATGGAGTACTGTGTTCTTTGGATTCCCTCTTCATTTTGCTTATTACCTACATTTATAACACCACTTGAAGGTCCTAACTGTCCGTTGTGATTTGATATTTGTGATTGGGAGCCGTCTTCCATTGTGGGCCCACAGAACTGACTAGGTACCTTCATGACATGGCCGCCATTACAGCAACTAGAGTGAACTTTAATTCACTACTAAAGTCAAGCCAATTTTAAGTTAATGTTGACATATAAATTATACCAATGTCAAAAATATACGATTCATTAGCAATTATATACAACGATAATAATACTGATAATTTTACCGTTATTATCCATTACTCTCAATAGTAAGCTACTAAAAATTGATTTTTGAAAATGTTTTTTTTTTGTTTCTTTGTTATGACTTATATACCGGAGTGCTTTGAGTTTGGCAGATTGGTAAGCAGATGAAGAAGTTGATCGGTTACCAGGCGGTAATTTGAATGAGACTGTAACATCTATTATAGATGTTTTAGGCCAACTTTAGTTGTTAACTCTTTCAGGCGCAGTGGTTAGCGATGTTGACCACCAATAAACTGATTTTGTGTACACTAATGAATAAATGAATGAATTTTATTTCCAATACAGTTTGGTACATACATGTAACATTTACATAGGTAAGTACATTTTACACTGGGCCATCAAAGTCCAACTCGCAACCTTCTCGTGGTTTGGCCTGTGAGTAGGGGAGTTTCACACCCTGAAACTAATGGCGAGCTCTGGGTCGTCGTCGGGGAACTTTCCCTTCCCTTTGACTACCTCCCCGACGACGACGACAATGACAACACGGACGGACGATGACACAGACGAAAACGACCACGTCGTCGAGGAACCCATGCCCTCCCCTTACGCTTGTGGCTGGTTCTGACCAGCACTGGTTTGTCTGCCCCTTGTCCCCCCGCGTCACACATTACGTTCCACCCCTTGGAAAGAAGTAACTCAAACTTATAGAAATTGTTTTTTTCTTGGAGGCGCGAATAATCTTAGCTGTTAAAGTGCCATAAAACTACTAATTGGATGAGCGAAGCGAAGATTCCATTTCACTACACTGGAGAAAAAAATCCGGAATGTTTTTTTTTTCTTTCTTTTTTTTTTTATTTTTGTGTGTCTGTGAACACGATTCCGGCTAAACCGATACTTCGATTGCGATGAAATTTTATGGAGACCTTCGAAATCTCTGAACTTAGAACTGCACCGTAGGAAAAAAATCGATCAAAAAATTATTTCTCTTGAAAATCGTAATTTTACGATTTTTTTCGTTTTTCTTTTTTTTTTTGTTGTTTTTTTGTGGTTAACACGATTCCGGCTAAACCGATACTCCGATTGCGATGAAATTTTCTGGAGACCTTTGAAATCTTTGAACTTAGAACTGCCACCTTTTTGAGCGCAATCGAAAAATTATTTCTCATGAAAATCGCAATTTTACGATTTTTTCGTTTTTCTTGTTTTTTTAGTTTGTATTTTTGTGTGTTTGTTAACACGATTCCAGCTAAACCGATACTCCAATTGCGATGAAATTTTTGGAGACCTTTGAAATCTTTGAACTTAGAACTGCCACGTTTTTGGGTACAATTGAAGAAATATTTCTCATGAATATCGTATTTTTACGATTTTTTTCGATTTTTAGTGCGATATTTTCGTGACATTTGGGCCGATTCTGACCTAACGGGTGGGGCTACAACGTTCATATTTCACATGGACATTAAGGTAATGGTGATGTATTGCTTTTTGAAAGAAAACGTTGAAAAAGTTAGCCAGAATCCATATAAATAAAGGTTTTAATATGAGTTTTTTGAGGTTTATAATAACAATTAACAAGTAACAATAAAAACTTGACGACAATCACCTACAATGCATTCAAAAAGCACTTGCAAAGGAAAAGTGGTCCTAAACAAACTAAAAACTTACAAAAACGCTCATCCATCAACGCGGCGGGACTTTAGCGTTTTCCTAGTACTAATAATTAAATGAGCGTAGCGAGCGAAGCGAAGATTCCATTTCACTACACTGGAGAAAAAAATCCGGAATGTTTTTTTTGGATTTTTGTCCGATACTCCGATTGCGATGAAATTTTATGGGGGCCTTTGAAATCTCTGAACTTAGAACTGTCACGTTTTTGAGCGCAATCAAAAAATTATTTCTCATGAAAATCGCAATTTTACGTTTTTTTTTATTTTAAAAAAAATTCTTCGACTTATAACACCTACATGCTTTATCCGATTGTAATGATTTTTTCACAGAACCTTTATTTTATGAATTGATATATTCGTGTGAAATTTGAGCGTAATCAAAAAATTATTTCTCATGAAAATCGCAATTTTACGATTTTTTTAAATCTTTAACATTCTTTCTACTTAAAACACCTACATGCTTTATTCGAATTTGATTATTTTTTCACAGCACATTAATTTTATGAATTAATATATTCGTGTGAAATTTGAGCGCAATGAAACATAATTTCTCATGATAAACGCAATTTTACGATTTTTTTGTGTTTGTTAGCACGATTCCGGCTAAACTAATACTCCAATTGCGATGAAATTTTCTGGAGGCCTTCGAAATCTCTAAACTTAGAACTGCCACGTTTTTGAGCACAATTAAAAAATTATTTCTTATGAAAATCGCAATTTTACGATTTTTTTTCGATTTTTTAAAACTTTCTTCGACTGATAACACCTACATGCTTTATTCGATTATAATTATTTTTTCACAGAACCTTTATTTTGTTAATTGATATATTCGTGTAAAATTTGAGCGTAATCGAAAAATAATTTCTCATGAAAATTGCAATTTTACAATTTTTTTAAATTTTTACATTTCTACGACTTTTAACACCTACGTGCTTTATCCGATTGAGATGATTTTTTCACAGCAACTTAATTTTATGAATTAATATATTCGTGTGAAATTTGTCTGCAGTCGAAAAATTGTTTCTCATGATAATCGCAATTTTACGATTTTTTTTATTTTTTAAATTTCTTCCACTTATAACACCTACATGCTTTATTCGACTGTAATGATTTTTTCACCGAACCTTAATTCTATGAATTAATATAGTCGTGTGAAATTTGAGCGTAATCGAAAAATTATTTCTCATGAAAATCGCAATTTTACGCTTTTTTCGTTTTTAAAAATTACGCTCATCCAACAACGCGCCTGAAAAAGCGTTTGCGAAGCTTCCTAGTACATTTTACACTGTAATTTGACCCTTCCAATATTTCGTGGAAGATTATTATTCTAGGGTATTTGGAAAATACTAAAATAGAGTATGTATAAAAATGAAGTAAATAAGATAAAATAACATATAAATTGTAGAAAAATAAGTCTATTAGATGATAAGTATAATTAATATAACAATACATAAGATTAAGTTACACAATTAAAGACTGAATATATTTAAAAATACATGGGCCTGCACATTGATTTAGCCCATCTATGCTATGAGGCAAATTTTATATAATGCAAGAGGTAGGGCTACCTGTACTAATGGTCCTGAGATGCATCATAATGGGCATTTTGAAGAATACAGTATGTATTGTGATAGGCCTAGTTGGTATTTATGTGATGTATATAATTATAATTCTATAACTGTTGATTATCTTGCAGGAATTCCTCAATTGTGTAGTAGGCCTTGTTGCATAATAGTTGTTTGAGTTTATTTTTGAAGATGCTCATGCTAGATGTGTTCTTTAGAGTTGCTGGGAGTTTATTATCAAATTTAGAATCAGTTTAATTTGGGCTATCTTGTCATAAAGTTCTTTTGTAATATTTTTTATGAATGTTATTGGCTTGTCTTGTGTTGTGAGTATGAATGTCTTTGTTAGTTTCTTGATTGATAATATTTTTAAATTATTTTTTATGATTGATTGAAATGTAGAGACTGAAGAAAGTGAGTATTTTGTGTTTAATAACATGTGGTTTATAGTGTGGTTTATTGTTTAATATATGAGTCTTTCTTTTGTTATAGACCTAGATCATTTCGAAGTGTTCGTTTTTTAAGTTTGAATATTATTTGTGCCTTTGTTGATTTTCCCCATATTTCAATGATAAATATCTCATGTGCGATTCAAAATTTGCATAGTAGGTCTATGCTATTTTTGCTGTTTTTATTGGATGAGCGTAGCGAGCGAAGCGAAGATTCCATTTCACTATACACTGGCGAAAAAAATCCGGATTTGTTTTCTTTTTTCTTTTTTCTTTCTTTTTGTATTTTTGTCTGTTTGTTAATACCATTCCGGCTAAACCGATACTCCGATTGCGATGAAATTTTATGGAGGCCTTCGAAATCTCTGAACTTAGAACTGACACGTTTTTTTAGCACAATCGGAAAATTATTCCTCATGAAAATATCAATTGTTTTCGATTTTTAATTAAAATTTCTTCGACTTATAACACCTACATGCTTTGTCCGATTGTAATGATTTTTTCACAGAACCTTAATTTCATGAATTGATGTATTCATGTGAAATTTGAGCGTTATCAAAAAACTATTTTTTACAAAAATCGCAATTTTAAGACTTTTTTCGATTTTGAAAATTTCTTCGGCTTATAATACCTACATGCTATATCCGAGTGTAGGCCTAATGATTTTTTCACAGAACATTAATTTTATAAATTTATATATTCGTGTGAAATTTGAGCGCAATCGAAAAATTATTTCTTGTGATTATCGCAATTTTACGATTTTTTTTCGATTTTTTTAAATTTCTTCGACTTACAACACCTACATGCTTTATCCGTTAATAATTATTTTTTCACATAACCTTAATTTTATGAATTAATATATTCGTGTGAAATTTGAGCGTAAACGTAAAATTATTTCGCATGAAAATCTCTATTTTACGCTTTTTTTCGTTTAAAAAAATTACGCTCATCCTGAAAAAGCGTTTGCGAAGCTTCCTATAGTTTAAGTTATTAAATGTAATGTTTTTAATGCAAGCATGCAGAGCTTAGTTTATTAGCCAACATTTCACAATGCTTGTTCCAGTTTAGATTAGAAGAATTTGTTATAGAATATCCTATTCCTCGCTGTAAAGGAATTCAACCAATCTCCTTTTAACAATATATTCCAGTATTTTTGAAAATATAGGAAGAGGTGAGACAGGTCTATAATAATTACTACCTAATTTTTCATCACCCTTTTTGTAGAGAGAATTAACAACAGAGAGTTAATTTGTTAGGGAAAATATTTGTTGAGAGTGAACTATTGAACACACGAGTAAGTTTTTAATTGTGTGTATCACTTTTTTTATAACCATAAGCCCACGCACCGGTGTTCTTTAGGTGCCGTGTTATCTCTACTACATCCTTTTCAGTTCATTGAGATTGTAGTTGAAGTAATGTGATTGAGTCTTGGATGTCTATGCATGCATTTACATTTGACCGAACTATCGTTTCTGGTGACTGGTGAGCCTACAAAAAATGTGTTATGGTATGTATGGTTCTTTATTTGCAGCTGATTATTTTAGTTTACTTATTAAATTGATCAAGCCCCCAATGTGCCCTGCGGCTCAAAAACAGATTATGAACGGTCGGTGAGATAAAGCGAGAAAATAAGATATCATATTGTGCTAAAACATAAGATAAACACATTTCTAAATTTTTATAGGGAAGAAAGAAAGAAATAAATATAAATAAACAAATAAATAAATCTATAAATAAATAAATAAGTATAAACAAATAAATTAATTAATAAATATAAAAAAAATAAATAAATAAATAAATACATAAATAAATAAATAAATAAATAAATAAATAAATAAATAAATAAATAAATAAATAAATAAATAAATAAATAAATAAATAAATAAATAAATAGGGAGGAAACTCTTTTTGGGTCATTTTGATTCTTGTTTGTGGGTATATTTTATAAAATTGCGAAGATTGTCAGTTTTATTGTCAGTTTGCAAAATCTCTCTCTGCCCGAATTTCGAATGATTTTGCTGATTTCGCCACGCCCACTGGCCACGCCCCAGCGTTTAACGTTACATAGAAGTTGTAGAAACTGCGCTTGCATCTAGTTTGCATTTTATTTTTGCCGCTTCTAATTCAAGATGAAAACGTAAAATTATCCTGTTTGAGGTGGTGATGGGTAGCCCTAGTAGGCCTGCATTCTCAGTTACTTTTTACAATTTACCTGGTAAGTACTAATCCGGCACAATTGAAGTAGCTGGGGATTATGAAATTCCCGATGGAATTTAATTTATACATATAGACCTAGCATATCTCTGGCTCTGGAGGTTGAATGGAGACAACCTAACCTAACTAATTGATTTGCATTTGGAAGGGTATCCCTTCAATCCCTTCATACACAAAGGCCATATGGCCAGCCCTACGCCTAAGACTGTTGTATATGAAGAAAGGGATATAATGCATAGCCTACTCAAAGGCATAAAGTGGTAGTGGTAGCCATTGCAAGGCCTAGGCCTAGCTAGTAGCTAACTTGAAAAACCATGCCCTGGGAGTGGGACCAAGTAACATTAATATCGAAGTGTCTATACGTCCGACGGGTCGGATGGGCAAGCAACCACAGGCTGTACGCCCGCCGAGCTTGTGGACGTAATTAAGTTCTCTGTGAACTTTCCGCCTAGTTGTAGTACGCCACGCTAGTTCTAGGATATAATCGATAATAGCGCACCCAAAATCCTTAAGTTATGCGCTCCTTGGCCGTCCGCCGTCGGACGGGCAAGCAACCACAGGCTGTACGCCCGCCATCCCGGCGGACGTAGGCCCTATAGACATGGCCCATTAATATTTATTATTTGTTCCGCAACACATTACCCTACGTAATTAAATGTGTCACGAGGATGTCAGATAAGAGCATAAGCATAAAATTACTAGCCTAGGCCAACATAGCATTGATTTTGGCCAAACCGCTTAGTGATTCTTAAGGATTAGGCCTGGGGGGGGGGGGTCATGTTTTTCAATAAAATACAAAATCTAGGGACAACCTTTAACGTTTTTATTTTAAATATCAAGGACGCTCAACCGAAAAGGAGTTTTACCAAAAATAGAAACGTTAGGCCTTAAGGTTTTGTAGGCCTAGTTTTTTTTGTTATGCCTAATAAAACAGCAAAAATATGACAATTTTATTTTGGACCCCTCCAACCAAAGGAGTTCCGTAAAAGGAGGGTAGGCCTAGGCCTAATGATGGAATTTTCCCGTAAAAGTTTTTGTTTGGATTTTTTTTTTAAAGTTTATTGTTTGGAGTGTCTATGCCTTGTGGCTGTTGAATGCTACTGACAAGGATTCGTGTCTACAATCATCGGTAAAACTATGGACGCAAAAGTTTCATGAAATAAAGAACGCACAAAATTCTTGCCTTCAAGGATGGGATTTTCTAATGACACTAATTTTGGTCTGGCACCACTGTTAGCCAGGCTACGGTGGCGGCTGGCTGGCCGACAGAATAAAGGCACACCAATGAGTTAAAATTTATAACGAGCGTCGATACCACTTTCACCCCTCCTCTCCCCCATACCCCCGTCACACGCCACATAGAATAGAATAGAATATTACTTTATTTCCATTAAGTGTTGCATACGTAGGCTAGTTTTATGTTGACATAGGCCTAACACAGTTGACCCCTAAGATAATAAAAGGGCCTACATCTTGTAGTTAGGGTACCTATATGGAAGGGTAGGACCTATATTTACAAATTAATAGTTTAGTTACAGGCTACTACAAGTTTACTGATGACTTACCAATTCAAGCCTCACCTTGTAATACTTTACATGTAAAGACGATAGTGCTAAAACTACACACATAAGCCCTAGTTAAGCTACATGTCTTGGCCTAAGAGTTGTAGGACTAAATGTAGGCCTATAAATACCGGTACAGTACCTAGGCCTAATATAACAATTTGCTTAGGTATAGATGAGGCCTAAATGGCTAGGATAGGTACTTTAACTGGCAACATGAATAAACATGTTTTAGTGAGGGGAAAGGTAGGCCTCCCCTACAGAAGGACGACAGCTTGCCCTAAAATACGTTAGGTAGGTCGCACAGATACAAATAGAAGAGTAGACATAACAATTTATAACACATTTATTTATTTATTTATTTATCATTAGCCTTCTACAGTCACTCATATGCATGTCTTTAGGACATGCGAGTATTTGAAGTTGTCACTTATGTCTATATGTAGGCTAGTGAAGCTCTACATAGCACTTTACATCGCGTACACTAAACAAAATAAATAAGTCATATATATGCCTTTATATAGGTGGTTTAACACTACACAAGTAGGCGGGTCATTCTCAAATAAAATGACCCTTGTGCTGTCAGCCTGTCCCACCTTAATATTTTTTTTTTTTAGATCAAGATATTGATTTGCATAAATTTTGGTTGTACATTTTCAGAATACTAATAGTTTTCATTAGATCCATGAATTTTTGCACTTCTATCTTGTAAGACCAACCTTTAATTCACTGTATTATATAATGCAAAATGTGCTAAAACCTATGTCCCTATCCACAAAACCAGAAGTGTTTCAGTAAGCTGTTTGGATTTTTCACTAAATACTATTTAATCTCTTGGTGAAAATGAAAGCATAAATAATAATTAGGTAAGTAATTGATGTTAAAGACATTTTAATATAATAAAATTTTCCAAGTAATATCAAGTAAGGATTGTTCGTCCCCACTGTGGTAATAATATTGATGTCATAACCGTTACCGTGCCATTAGATCATTAATTTTTAATTTTATCTTTGAACACTATAATTACATTACAATCAAGTTCCAGATCCTAGAAAACACAACCCTACCTTTAGAATACACATGACATTTGTACTGATATTTATTTTTTATGAATTAAAAAATGTCATGACTGTTACTTGTCAGGTATGTTAATTACCAAGGGCATCGTGGATTACTGCACTAATTTCCGGCAACTGTAGATGTGTTTTGAAGGGAGAGGTTGTAGGCCTAATTCATTGCCATACTCAAAAGTAACAAAACACTTGTTTTTATTGATTTTCAGTGATCACTTGTCAAGAACGTTACTTTTTGTCACCCGAGTTATTATGTTAGTGTCTCTTTACTTTAAACTCAACACAAACTAGTTGGATTAGATGGATTTTATCTTTAGGTTGACTGATCTGTACACTAACAAGCAACATGTTCTTAGAAAAAAATTATTACTGTTAGAAAAGTAACTTTTTTGTCAAGACTGTTACTTTTTGTCAACACTGTTACCAGAGCTAATTATTAAATTAAGTCTTATTTAAAGTTTAAAATAACTGAATCACATTTTTAATCTTATTTATAATATTAATACTTCATTGTTAACAGTGATCTTGATTCAATTTGATTTACCATTTGTCCATTATTAGTAAGTTCAAAAGGACCAGGTTTTGAAATTTGAGTAACATTCTTGACATTTTGGTGTTATAAAAAGTGTTTAAATAACTAGGAAAACGCTAAAGTCCCGCCGCGTTGATGGATGAGCTTTTTAAAGTTTTTAGTTTGCATGGGATATCTTTACTTTTGCAAGTGCTTTGTTTTGCTGCCTACGCATTGTAGGCGATTGTTGTCAAGTTTCTATTGTTTCTTGTCAATTGGTATTATTTACAGTAAAAACTTATATTAATAGCTTTATTTCTATGGATTCTGGCTAACTTTTTCAACTTTTTCTTTCAAAAGGTACTACATCACCATTACCTTAATGTCCATGTATAAAATACTAGGAAAACGCTCAGTTGGACGCGTTGTTGAGCGAGCACCGGTACGTGCAACACGACCCGAGTACGACATTCCCATAATGTTACATACCAATAAGTCTTTAAGGTCTTGACCGATTTAGCTGAAAATTTGTAAAATAGGAGAGAATGGATAAAATCCACCGCCATCTAGAGGACCTTGACATCATTTCTTTGGGAAAACTATTTTACTCTTGATTTCTTCTAGGTGGCAGTACATAGTGACCAGAATTCTTGTGCGACTTTTTGTTGCCATGGTAACGTTACTTTGTTAAAATGTAATTTCTATCTACACTACTTATCGGATCAAAATAAAATTAACATATTCGTGACCGGACGGACATTCTAAATGATTTGGCTACCTCAGATTTTGTCGCCGTTTAGTTTAAAAAAAAAAAAACTTTAGATTAACTTTAATGTAACTTTATAACTTTTTGAACGATTTTGCCACAAAACTAATGGCATTCAATCGGGAACGAAACTTGCAGATGGTCAAAATTTCAACTCGATCCGAGCCTCCGTTTGACCGCTATCATGAGCCAAAAAAGCTGTGCGACTTTCCGTTGCCATGGTAACGGGACTTTGTTATAATGTAATTTCCATCTACATTACTTATCGGATCAAAATAAAAATAACATATTCGTGATCGGATGGACATTCTAAATGATTTGGCCACCTCAGATTTTGTCGCCGTTTAGTTTGAAAAAAAACTTTCGATTAACTTTAATGTAACTTTTTAACTTTTTGAACGATTTTGCCACAAAACTATACAGCAACCCGCCTAGGTGGTATGTACATGTGTGCAAAATTTCAGGTCGATCAGAGAAACGGTGCGACCTGTATCGAAGCAGTAACAAAAAAAAAAAAAAAAAAAAAAAAAAAAAACAGACATTCGAGCCATAAGAGTCAAGTGGAGACGCTCGCTACGCTCGCTCAATGAACGTTTAAGCCCCACCCGTTTGGTCAGAATTGGCCCAAATGGCACGAAAATATCGCACAAAAAATAAAAATAATTATATTAAAAGCTTTATTTCTATAGATTCTGGCTAACTTTTTCGACTTTTTCTTTCAGAAAGCAATACATCACCATTACCTTAATGTCCATGTGAAATATGAACGTTGTAGCCCACCCATTTGGTCAGAATCGGTTCAAATGTCACGAAAATATTGCACTAAAAATCGAAAAAAATCGTAAAAGTACGATATTATGAGAAATATTTCTTCGATTGTACCCAAAAACGTAGCAAGTCTAAGTTCAGAGATTTCGAAGGTCCCCTCCAATTTTCATCAAGATCGGATATGCCGTTTGCCCGGTAGAGAGCGAACAAACAGACAAAAAAAAACAAAAAAAAAACAACAAAACAAACAAAAAAACACCTGAGCTTAATTTTTTGGGGGGTCGGTGAAATTGAAGTCTGCGCTTCGCTAATCCAAAAATTTATATTTTTATTTAATGTCTTAGTTTTGTATGATAATGTAACTAAAACTATTGTGCACATGAATATAGATTTAATAAATTAACTTCATACATCTATTGTCACTTTTATGTCCGGTAATAGTCATGACATTTTCGTACACTTGGATTGATGAAAATGCTTATATGTTAAACATTTTTTTTTTTTAGATAAACCCTTTTAGGGTTGTAAGATCAAATTATTGGACAATGTATTGTTAAAGGAGGCATCCAATTTTGTTATAATTTTTTCTTGCAAGCATTTTTTCAATATGGTCATTTACGTTTGAGAATGACCCAGGCCCTATATGTTTACTAATTGTCATTTAGGAATAGCCTACATCTACTGAGTAGTATGCCTTATTCTTTAAGTGATTTGAGTTTGTTTTTAGGCCTAAATGAATTTACATTGGAAATGTTTTTTTATGTTTGATGGAAGTTTGCTAAATAATTTTATGTTCATATAGCTCAGGGGTCGGTAACCTTTTTTGTCTTAGGAGCAAATTTCTTTGAAAATATGAAAGTGATTGCTAGTTGGAGCCATAGTAGGATAATTGAAAAAGTAATAAAATCATATAAAGTAAGTTTTATTTATAAAAGGTACAAATGTGCAACATAATTTTATATTTTAAATTTTGATGTCTTCTTCTCTTCTTCTCTTATGCCCACATTGACATATCTATGTCATCATGTGTCTTGACAACCAGTAAAGATAGGACTCCTGTTCCCTCCTGTCCATACCCCCTGGCATTTCCCCATAGTGTCCTTTCAATGTAGCGCATCTAAATAGATGTTGTCTGTCCTGTGTTCCATCACCACAGAGTTTACACATGCTGCTCTCCATCACACCTATTCTATGTAAGTGCTTTGCTAGCAAGTCATGGCCGGTATCTAGTCTAAACTGTGCTGTTGTAGTTCTTCTCCTATAATGGTTTGTCCTATCATTTCTTCCTTTCCTTGTATTAACTAGCTCACTCCACATTTTATTCTTGCCTTTCTCCTTCCATGCTTTCTTTACCTCCGAGTTGCTGGCTGATTTCAGTTGTGATTTAGCTGATCTGTATGAAATGTTGTTTATGAATTGCTTGGTTTTACTTCTCATTTTAGCGAGGAAATCAGACTTCTCGTTTCCGTTTATGCCGCAGTGTGCCGGTATCCATTGTAGTATTACTGTGTTACCTGCGTTCATCAACCTCAGGATTCTTATCTTGCAGTTTCTTATTTCTGCTTCTGTTTCTTCTCTACTCACTATAGCCTGGATAGATGCTCTTGAGTCTGCTAGTATCACCACCTTCCTTTCTCTAAAGTATTCAATCTTCTTCAACGCTTTGCTTATTGCTCTCATCTCCCCATCAAAGTTACTCCCATTTGATCCTGCTGGGAATGATTCCTCAAACTCTCTACTGTGTATTCCTGCACCTGCATGAGATGTAGTGAGCTGTTCAAGCAATGTTAATTTTGTGGTTGAATTTTTGATACGATAATTTGAAAATATGGTCTGTATGTCGACAGTTTGAACTTTATACTTACTGATTGTTAAAACAATTAATGCTTTAAAACATATGTACGTACAAGCACGTAGAACCTGCACAGATCGTGGCTTCTTCTGCAGTTCAGCACAGTATATTTGGATATTTGCATGGGAAAACTGTTCTATTACTTTATTTACTACAATTCAGAAATTAAAAAAGTCCGTCCCAACCAGGAATCGAACCACGGATCTCCCGCATTCCAGACAGGCGTCTTAACCACTAGACCATCAGGACGGGTACATTTTAAGCTTTGAAAACTCTTCAAAAAATGTCACTCAATGTCAATGTTACTTTTTTATTGAAATAAAACTTCATATATTACATAAAGTTGAAACCAGCCTACATTCTACAATCAATAACACCAAATTTATTAGTCCAATCACTGTTAATATACTTGCCCCAACAAAAGAATGCAGATGCTTTGTAGTGGTGGGGGTAGTAAGAATGAGTGTAAATGGAATGTCGCCTTTGTGTATGAAAGAGAAATATCTTTACCAACGCAAGCAAAAATTATCTGTGCTAGATCACTGAGTTCCTCCATTGCTAGATATACACTGAGCTAGCGTGAATAGAGTTTACAAAGTTGTTATGTTGGGAAAACAATTTCAAGCTATCTGCATTCTTTCATTGGGACCACTATACGAACAATTTTCATCCTATATTTCGTGTTTGTTTGCGTTGCTCATGTTGACAGCTGTAGGTTGACTTAGTTGACTTTGGATTTTAGAGGCTTTTCTAACAAAACTATAGAGCCAGGCAAGACCCACTCAGGATCCGCATGCGGCTCCGGAGCCGCAGGTTCCCAACCCCTGATGTGGCTTGAATTTATTTGTGTGAGTTTGCGCTTGTGATATTTAGGCCCAATGTGTATGTTTGTAGCTTGCCTAGTGGCATGTGAGTGGACAATATTGTTCATTGTTTGATTTTACATGTCCTTTATGAGGCTCATGATAGAGATTCATAAATATGTTCTGTAAAATGTAAATTTATTATGTTTAATAAAATGAGGTTTGCAATGAGGTTTGACAAATGAGTTATTTTCTTGTTTGAGGCCAAGTATGGTTCTGAGAGCTCGTTTTTGAAGTTTGAAAATAGAATTTGCCATTGTGGAATGTCCCCATACTGCAATGCCATATCTCATGTGTAATTCAAAATTTGCGTAGTAAGCTAGTTTTGAAATTTTGGTGTTAGAATTTGTTTGATTGATTTTATAGCAAAACATGCTGAGCTTAGTGTTTTGGCTAAGAGGCTACAATGAGCATGCTAGTTTAAATTTTCATCAAAATGGATTCCTAGTATTCTAGCTGTTTACTTTATTTATTTCACTACTGTCAGTTTGGTTTTTAATTTTAGTCAAGTTTTGATTTGTTTTTTTTTTCTTTTGGCCAGAACTCGATGAAATTAGTTTTGTTTGTGTTGAGTTCATAATAAATATGGATTTTAAGGGGGGCGCTGGGAGTGTGGGGGCATGAGATATTAAATATACAAAGGAGGGGGGTTGAAAGTAACACCGTAATCAATAGTTTAATTATTAATGATACCACTTTCAATCCCCCCCCCAATCCAAAAACAAGTGTAAAAGAGTGATTCAAGGAGGGAGCAAACTATCTATTCATGGGCCGCATTTTATAGCCTATATTTATTTATTTATTTATTTATTTATTTATTTATATAGATATTTACATTATAATTATTGGCCTCTAACAACAGTTATTCCAACCCACAAGTGTCAGGTTAATATATCTAAACAATTAACTTTACACATTCTTAACAATTTTTATTTTATGGGTTTTGAAGAACTTCTCAGTTATATGACTGAGTGGGTAGACCCTAAATAGTTACGAATTTATTAATAATAATAATAATAAATGATTTTTATTGAATGTAGTGGTTACATGGTTTGGTACAATATTTGGACAGAAATTCCTGAAACACATAAAACAAAATGTTCGTAACTTTATTTATTTATTTTTATTCGTGTCAATAGCAAAATCAGCAAAAATACAATGTTTGCCAAGCTACACACAAGGATTTGCGGATTCGTGTCATAGCAAAATCAGCAAAAATACAATGTTGCCAAGCTACACACAAGGATTCGTGGATTTGTGTCAATGATTTTGAAAAACCCTGCATACACGAATTTTTGCCATTAGAAATTCGTATTATTGTAGGCAAACTTTTTGTTTTGTGTCAATATCTTTTCATGGCTTTCTAGACATTTTTTTGTGAAAATGAATTTTCGTGTACTAGTCGACACGAACCAATAGAATCGGTCTTTATTCTTTGTTCAGGTACAGTCTAAGTTGCTAGTGTGGCCAGAGTTGGGTAGGTATAATACTCGACGTCAAAAACAGGTTATATACCTAGTATTATAAAGGGTCGAATATACACGTCATACATTACACTTTACGGCATTAATGACACGTCAAAAATTACTGGGAGGTAGAACTTGGGTAGGTCTATGGTGTATTGTTACTTTGAGCAAAATCGGTGTGATTTTTTCTTTTTCATTGCGCATCTAGTTATCTTAGCCTACATACATTGGCAATATGTAAATTATAACTAAAAATTTTACTCTAAATAAATTTACAATTAGGGATGACTTTGGTTAATGAAACGCTAGGAAGAAGATCTGGGAGGCTTTTGGCTTCGTCCATAGGGAACCTAAGTGGGCGTTGTCCGGTTCTCTCCCGTCAGCGAGGTATAGGCGATTAACCCGTGCTAAATGTTTCGTAAGCGATAGCGCGAGAACCCGACCACGGACCGGAATTATATTCATACTGAAAGAAACTATAATCTTTCCTCTTTGCGTGGATATACATAACTCTGCTCTATCACAAATATTAATGACATTTGTTTTGAGTTGAAGTGAACTCTACATTTACACTGTTGCCAAACCTTCTAATACTGCTCATGAAAAAGCACGTAAAATCATTTTGTCCGTGGCATCAGCATAACATTTGGTATCCGACTTGCTTTGTGGCTACTGTGAGGTCACTGGGTTGTAC
Organism: Sweltsa coloradensis; assembly: GCA_024449915.1. Lineage (NCBI taxonomy): Eukaryota > Metazoa > Arthropoda > Insecta > Plecoptera > Chloroperlidae > Sweltsa > Sweltsa coloradensis. The sequence goes on along the minus strand of JAMZAV010000786.1, from coordinate 9,631 downwards.
TAGATTATACATTACTAATAAAATATCCTTTAATGTGCCAACAAAATCTTGAATGCGAAGTACATTTAGCAACCATGGACAGGCGCGTGGTATGCGAGGATGCCACAGCTGCACACAACGTGGCTGCGTCTCGCTTAGGTTGCCGCTCAGTCAGAGTACATTTGCGGACAGCGCGCAAACATGGGTCCATTTAACTCATAATAGTTTGAATTTAGGAAGCGTCATCGAGCAAAGTAGAATGCCATCATCTTCTTCACAGAATTATGCATCTTGTGATGTTATTGGTTTAGATTTCTTTTGCGTGAGTCAAAAGATACGGCGAGTTACATTTTCGTACCATGCTAATTCTTATGGGCGCTGAGACCAGAGAGAACCAATTTCCTTCCCGCCTTCAAAACTTAGGTTCCCTATACATTTACGATCGGGACGGGAAAGCAGGTGACCTTGGATCTTGTGAAGATGCCGGTTTTCTTTGCTTCAAGTTCTTCATTACTATGAATTATTGGTTGATCGTAGTAAATTAGTGAGATAATGCATGTGCACAATATCCGCAAGTGTTTTCGGGAGACGTTTATTTAATTCATTCTTCAGCGGCAGGAAGGTGGGGCGGAGTCCTCATGGACTTTCATCTGCACAGCTCGCCTTGTAATAAGTACAAACACTTGCTTAAAAGTTCAAAATATAATGTTGAGTTCATTTGTTTTTAGGGTTGATGAAAATAAGGCTGGAATTTGAATTATACAATAATATTCCTTATTTAATTTTCGACGCAAATTTTCTACATATTCTACATATTTGACATATTCTACATGTATTTTCGTTGTGACAAGTCGAATATTGTTTGCGACACATCGTTACCTAGCCCTGAGTGTGGCCCAAAATATATTTTTTACATTGGCCTCCGCCTACCCCAGCCAGGTAGAGGTAGGTCTAACAAAATTGACCATATTGAAGTCATTATGAGCCACTGTAGTAGGAAATCTATTTGGTACTGGCAAGGTAGGCCTACTACCTAGTAGAATAACAAAATTAACTAGAACTTTGTTTAGTGTAGGCCTAGACAATGCTGCATACTGCTACAGACAATATGACAAAGTGTTATTTTAATTTTTAACTTAAGTTTGTATAGGCATACCGTAGGGCAAGGAACGGTAACCTTTTTTGTCTTAGGAGGCAATTTTATAGAAAATTTAAAGTGATTGCTAGTTGGAGCCAGAGGATAATTGAAAAATAATTACATCATAGTAACATACGTTTTATTTTTATAAGGTACACGTACAAATGTACGACATATGTTTAAAAAAATTGTGTATATATATAGTGAGCTGTTCACAAGCAATGTTAATTTTGTGTTTTGATACGATAATTTGAAAATGTGGTCTGTATGTGGTTAGTTTTAACTTTATACCTGATGGTTGTTAATACAAATTATGCTTTAAAACTTAACGTCTGTCTATGTTTTGAAAATAAATAATAATAATCTGCACAGTTTGTGACTTCTTCCATAGTTCAACACAGGATATTTCATGGGAAAACTATTCTATGACTCTTCAAACATTGTCACTAATGTTACTTTTTTTATTGGAAGTAAACTTCACATATTACACAAAGTGGAAAACCACTACATTCTACAATCATCAATAACGCCGAATTTGTCAGTCCAGTCACTGTTAATATGAACGATTTTCATTGGATATTTTGCGTTTCTTTGACTCATGTTGATAGCTGCAGGTTAACTTTGGATTTTAGAGACTTTTCTTAACAAAACTATAGAGCCAGGCTAGACCCACTCAGGAGTCACATGCGGCTTTGGAGCCGCAGGTTCCTGGCCCCTACCGTAGGGCCATCGATCACTGTATCAGTCACCCGATACATGAGTCAGGTCAGGTGTCGTGTATTTTATTTTAATTATATGCAAAATGAACTGCAAATTAAGAACTATTCTGAAAATCCATGGTCTGTACTGTAGGCCTCTAGGCCTCCTCAATCACATTTTTCCACCCCCACCCCTAATAGTGAATTTTCTTCACTAGCACTTAATATGTAGTCAGTTTCCAGCATTGAATTTCTCATGGAGACAAAGATTAGTCAAATCTTTGATGGAGGTATATATCAATATTGTAATTAATTTTCCGTTGGGAGGCAAGCTATATTTTAACCCTACTCTTCCCTACCACCCTTAATTTTGGGATGGGTACTGGATCGCCTAAGTCAACTACTATCTCCACTTGTAGCCACAAAATTACCTTCATGTTAATTACTCTTAAAAATTTATTATTTTTCTAAAACCAAGTGCAGTTGATCTTTAGTATTTAAAATAAAGATGATAAAAACAAACATAACCCTATCATTTCCTCCAATGAGGGAGTTTCTCCATTTTGAAAAGCCATTGAGTATTGAGTAATTTATTCACCAATTTGATAAGTACATGGTACATATATATTTTTTGTCATGTTGGTAAGCCTAAGTTAAAATAAAAATAGGTACATACTTGATTATTGATCAATGATTTAATACATATGATAAAAACATTTTACGCTACTCATATCATATTAGGTACATACTTTACACAATAAATGCTAAAATGCAATATATGCAATGGTCACAATGGTAGTAGATACATTGTTTTTTTTGTTTTGTTTTTTGTTTTTTTTTAAATTATGGTTACAAGTTCAAAAGTTGTTAACAGAGTAAAATAATTTTCAACACCATAATATTTACTAGTAGGCCTACAACAAATGCAAAAATGCAATTTAATTTTTAATGGTAACAATGGTATAAACATTTTAGACTGTTTTGGAACTATGGTTACAAGGCTATTCCAGAGCACTCTTACCGATATTTTGAAAGTCAACGGAAAATGGCTAAAAGTTGATTAGATGAAAGATGAACTTGAATAAAAAAGGAAAAAAATAACTTTTTTTTTTGGATGGGACAAAAGCTCTATTTTGGCCAAAATATGCAAATTATGGGTCATTACAGAAATGAATGTTTTAGATGCAATATTTAATTTTTAGCTATGATTTTTTTTTAGTTGCTTCAACACACCTTTGTCTCTGGACTGAGTATAAGGGAAACTAATTTTATGAAATAACTTTTGATGAACGATTTTTTTTGTGTTCCGGTTCAAAACTCTTTTTTGTACCATGTGACAAAAAAAAATCGTACATCGAACATTATTTCAGAAAATTCTTTTCCCTTATACTCAGTCCAGAGACAAAGGTGTGTTGAAGCAATAAAAAAAAAATCATAGCTAAAAATTAAATATTGCATCCAAAACATTCATTTCCATAATGACCCAAAATTTGCATATAATGGCCAAAATAGAGCTTTTGTCCCGTCCAAAGAAAAAGTTATTTTTTTCCCTTTTTTTTATTCAAGTTCATCTTTCATCCAACCAACTTTTAGCCATTTTTCGTTGACTTTCAAAATATCGGTAAGAGTGCTCTGGAATAGCCTTAACAGAGTAAAATGAATTTTAACACAATAATATTTACTAGGGCCTAGGCCTATGTACAACAGATGATAAAATGTAGGCCTAATTTCATTTAAAATGGTATTACAATTTTCGACTATTTTGGAATTATGGGTTTCAAGGTCAAAGAAGTCGTTAACTGAGTAAAATGGATTTTCAATAAGATATGTTTTAAGTTTATGTTTGAACAACGTTTTAGATGTTTCATGTTTTATGTCAGTTGGTATGGAGTCATTGTTGTGTGGTCTGTTACTTTTTGGCATTTAACTAACCCGTTACTTATTATTATTATTATTCCAGATCTAAAGATGTCTGACCACCATGTGATTAGTACAGCCTCTCCATACATGGATCTACATACGTTGGCCTGTTTTGCTGATGATGGCAACGGATTAAAAGACACATTCAGTAGGTAGGTGGTTTGAATGCTTTTATCTAGGGCGACGGTCGTCGCCCGGCAGACAAGCGAATACGGCTGCTAGGCGACACCGAACTCCGGCCCTATATACACCTACCAGAGGTTGGGGGGTTTTCAGCTATCTGCACACGCCGCCCCGAAAGAGTTACAATCTTGAAACTCGGTATATGACCTGGTATGTGGTCCATGACATACCAAAAAAAAAATCAACCCGATCCGACAACTCGTTCTGTGTTAAAAAAGGCTCTCAACATCGTCAAATTCCTTAAAGCTGGCTGGGTGGGTGGGTGGGTGGGTGGCTATGAGTTTCTCCGCGGAGAGTTCTTTAGCCTACAGAGAAAACGGTAAATCTTAGAACTATGAAACTTGGACCACACTTAGGTGTATTTCAGACGCAGTGCCTTTTGCTTTCAAAACCAAAATCGGGTAACAGGGACCGGAGAAAATCAAAATTGGTATGATAATCAAAACGCGTAATTACCAAGGCGTGGTAATTTGTACAAACTTGAAATTTAACATGCTATTAACCATTATAAATATCTTGCGTCCAAAACACAAGGGGCTAAATTTGGGATGACCATGGGCCCAAAAATGACAAAAAACATATCTGAACTTTAAGAAATGAATCATTCAAAGAAAACGCTACAACTGAGATGTTTCAAACGTGGAATACATTTTGATTTCTCTCATTCTTTATCACTTTTGAATATGGAAAGCAAAATTGGTTAACGGGTACCGGAAAAAAACCAAAATTATCAAAAGTAGGTAATTCCGTACTCTTATGAATAATACGCTATACCGAGAAAACGGTTCATCTTAGAACTTTGAAACTTGGGCCACACTCAGATGTACCTCATATAACAAAAACCGGGCAATTGGGACCGGGGAAAATCAAAATCAAAATCAAAATCAAAACGCGTAATTACTCAGGCGTAGTAATTTGTACAAGCTTGAAATAAAACATGCTCTTAACCATTATAAATATCAAGTGCTTATGCTAGTGCGTTGGTCTTGTTGTTAGCGTATCTGCTTCCAATGCAGAAGGGCCAGGGTTCGATTCCCGCTAAAGTCAGAAGTTTTTTAACTTCTGATTTGGACTTAAGTCTATCAGTTCTTGTCTTAGGAGTTTGTAAACGGTGACTTTGGAGCCGTCCTAGCAAAATCAAAACGCGTTATTACTCAGGCGTAGTAATTTGTATACAAGCTTGAAATTAAACATGCTCTTATAACCATTATAAATATCTAGTGCTTATGCTAGTGCGTTGGTCTTGTTGTTAGCGTATCTGCTTCCAATGCAGAAGGGCCAGGGTTTTGATTCCCGCTCAAGTCAGAAGTTTTTTAACTTCTGATTTGGACTTAAGTCTATCAGTTCTTGTCTTAGGAGTTTGTAAACGGTGACTTTGGAGCCGTCCTAGCAACGAAGCACATAAAAATTCCAGAGTTGTTCTGGATCGGCCTTGTTGATTCTGGCGTTGATCCGCGGATGTTCGCACTGTCCATACCACTGATTGATATATTTCCTATTCAACATATCGATCTTTGGTTTGGGTTTTCGCTCACTCGTCGATTGCGTCGGGGCCTGCAGGGTTGGCTTGGTCGCTTTGATTTAAAGTCCCCCACTGAAAATCAGTTATATATAACTGAGTGGGTAGACTCTAAATAAAAATTTATTTATTTATTTATTCAAGGGGTATCTTTGGGGGGACCGTGGGCCCAAAAATGTAAAAAAACAACTTTGAACTTAACAAATTTAATCATTCAAAGTCCATCATTCACACCTTGATAGCGAACGAACAACAAAAAGATGTGATATCCCCCAAAAATACAAAAATTTGTAAAAAAGACGGCAGCCAAGCTCTCCTTCAAAAGTCTTCGGCTGTGAATGCTGTGAGATATAGAAGTTGAGCCAAGCTTTTTATTCTTTCTCCCTAGTTTCGCTTTGAAAATATGTAAGATCATTTCGCCTGTTGACGAGCGCCAAGCCAACGATTTTTGTGGTAAAAAAAGTAAAATTTTTAAACTCGAAATCATAAAAAAAATGACTTGGCCATTGAATTGGTTCATGGCCAAGAATTTTTTTATGATTTCGAGTTTAAAAAATTACTTTTTTACCACAAAAATCGTTGGGTTGGCGCTCGTCAACAGGCGAAATGATCTTTCATATTTTCAAAGCGAAACTAGGGAGAAAGAATAAAAAGCTTGGCTCAACTTCTAATCTCACAGCATTCACAGCCGAAGACTTTTGAAGGAGAGCTTGGCTGCCGTCTTTTTTACAAATTTTGTATTTTGGGGGGATCATAGATAACGTTTATAGGCCTATATTGATAAGTGTAATAAGTTCTTTGACTCGTGATTGCATTCACTAGGATGGTTTTACTTTTTAGAGATTCTGACTTTGCTTCACTTGTTGCTGTATTGTGACCATGGGCAGATGAACCATTTCGTGACTGGTTTGATTCTGTAAGTGGTGTGACCATGTTGTTACATTTTAGTCTAGAATTGTAAGCCTGTACTCTATATTGCTGGTCTGCTATACTATGGTTAAATTTCCAAATTATAATTTTAACTATTGTTGATTCTGGCATTGATTTCGGTATTTCCTTAAAAAAATGGTGACGCAATAGACCAGTGGTTCCCAACCAGGGTGCCGCAAAAGTCCTTGTACATATAAGTAAAAACAAACAGTTTTTGAAATATAAAAAATACTGTAAATAATTAATTTTACACCAAGAAAAATAAATATAGGATACTAATCGACTCATTACAACAGTTTTTATTCAAAATGGTCCCAATTGAAAAATGGATAGGTATTGCGTTATCACACAGCAACGATGCTGATCTCGATTCCTATGCTAGCTGCCACCCCCCAAATTGGGCGATATAGTGAATGGACTGAAGTGACGTGTAAAAATTAATGTTCATAACTATTGCATAAATAAGTTAAATGCGCGAGCAGTGATACTATTTAGAATCTGTGAAAACACGGTTGTATGAGGACAACTACTTAGCTATGGGATTCATATGGTGGGGTGGTGAAGACAGGGCCCTATCCCTGAGTGCATTGTCTGTGGTGAAAAATTAGCAAATCAAGCTATGGTTCCTACTACTTTTTATTTTACTAAACATAGTCAACAATTGACATCAAATTGCTGAATCTTTTAATATTTTGTTTATCAGCCCTGCTAAATGTACTACTTGGTTGAAGGGGGTGCCGCAAAATTATTAAATGTAGCAATGGGGTGCCTCGAGTCGAAAAAGGTTGGGAACCTCTGCAATAGACAGATGTTTTTCTGGTTCATGTGATATGATCAAATAAGCCATTAAAATAGTGGCCTATTATTGACATTTTAAAATGTAGGCCCTAGCATTATCTGAGATTGTTTCAAAATTGAATTTAAATGTGTCATTGAGGTTATATTTAATTAAATATTTTACACTTTACAGATTAGGGCTAAAGATATATAACATATACGTAATTTGTTTGTGATTTTTCTTTCTATTGATGCTATAGTGATATTGCGATGAATTACATGATAATAGTGCGTTTAGATGATTATTTATTATTACTATGAAGCTTTGAAAATGCTTTTTCAGGCGCGTTGTTGGATGAGCGTAATTTTTTAAAAAACAAAAAAGCGTAAAATAGAGATTTTCATGAGAAATAATTTTTCGATTACGCTAAAAATTTCACACGAATATATTAATTCATAAAATAAAGGTTCTGTGAAAAAATCATTACAATCGGATAAAGCATGTAGAGTTTATAAGTCGAAGAAATTGTTTAAAAATCGAAAACAAAAATCGTAAAATTGCGATTTTAAGAAAAATAATTTTTCGATTGCGCTAAAAAACGTGGCAGTTCAAAGTTAAGAGATTTCGAAGGCCTTCAGAATTTCATCGCAATTGGAGTATCGGTTTAGCCGGAATCGTGTTAACAAACACACAAAAATACAGGAAAAAAATACCGGATTTTTTTCTCCACTGTAGTGAAGTGGAATCTTCGCTTCGCTCATCCAATGATTATATTATTATACAATGAACTTGTGCTTCCGAGATAACACCCGCAATTGTATTGCATATATGCAATTTTTATGGTGGACACTTTTTAAAGTTCTCATAATGAACCAAATTCAATGGCCAAGTAATTTTTTTATGAATCTGAGTTTAAAATTTTTACTTTTTTTACCAAAAAATGGTTGGCTTGGCGCTCGTCAACAGGCGAAATGATCTTACATCTTTTCACTGCGAAACTAGGGAGAAAGAATGAAAAGCTTTGCTCAATGTGGGCTCGTTGGTCTTGTTGTTAGCGTATCTGCTTCTAATGCAGAAGGTCCAGGGTTCGATTCCCGCTAAAGTCAGAAGTTTTTTAACTTCTGATTTGGACTTAAGTCCATCAGTTCTTGTCTTAGGAGTTTGTAAACGGTGACTTTGGAGCCGTCCTAGCAACGAAGCACATAATAAATTTCAGAGTTGTTCTGAATCGGCCTTGTTGATTCTGGCGTTGATTCGCGGGTGTTCGCACTGTCCATACCACTGATTGCTATATTTCCTATTAAAATATCGATCTTTGGTTGGTTATCGCTCACTCGTCGATTGCGTCGGGGCCTGCAGGGTTGGCTTGGTCGCTTTGATTTTAAGTCCCCCACTGAAAATCAGTATATAACTGAGTGGGCAGACTCTAAATAAAAATTTATTTATTTTATTTATTTATTTAACTTCTAGATCTCACAGCATTCACAGCCAAAGACTTTGAAGGAGAGCTTGGCTGCCGTTTTTTTTTTTTTTTTACAAATTTGTGTATTTGGTTCTAAATAATACTAACAAAAAGTTATCCCTACCACATGTACGAAAACGGATACTGCAAAAGTACATGATATATCATGGACCCAAAATCTACAACACAATCCGGTAGGTAACAATCAAACAGTGTGCTAAATCACGCATTCCAAAAAGCTCTTCATACATGGCTATTAAATACATTCGAAAATGTGATTGAGGACATAATAGAAATCAAAATTATAACACAAAAAATACAAATTATAAGTCAGGTTCTTTTGTTTGCTGGTCTTTGTTTAATTTATAAATGTAAAACAACATGTTTATTCTCTATTTTACTATCTATCTCTTACAAAATCAAAAGTTATGATATTGTTAGGTTTCTCAACTTAAACTTTACACGTACTGTAGCTTAATTATAAATAGTTGAACAGTATAACTTAGAAGCAGTTTAGTTTAGATTTAGTATAGATTTAAGATTGTAATTCATATTATTGTTATTAAGTTAGTTATTATTGTGCTCAAAGATGAAGCCATGACAAGTATCCTGTATTTATGTGGCTTCAGTCATTCAATCAGGCAATTGTATCTTTGTACTGTACTCGAGCCTGAATAAAGTTTAATTGAATTGAAATCCTCAGCCGGTGCCTGTCTTCAAAGAACTGGATTGCAATTCAATAGATATTTTCTGGCGCTTACGAACAACTGTTACAAAACCTGGGACAAATACGACTAATGAGTGCGAAGGAGTGAATGATGAAGCGGTCTTGGGTCAGCCTCTTCTTGGCTTAAATTACACACACAATGCATAAAAAACTCGAAACTTGGGGTGCTATATAAAGCGAGGCGTGTGGTGGCCAAACACTGCCTTATCAACGCCTGATGATGTCGGGTCTACTGCCCGACGACACGTCGCCAGTGACAATGTGCTCTGCACAAGTTTTTTATATAAAATCTCTTGA